>JAQBSW010007082.1:0-43565 GCA_029291075.1 Eudiplozoon nipponicum
CTCCAGCTAAAACTAATCAATGTAAATATATTTATTACAGTAATTAGCATTCCATAATGCCAATCGATAGTTGATTTAACCACATTTAATGAAGTAACTAAGGTAGAAAGGTCAATACAATTTAGCCCAAACCTAAGTTTAGTTAATCCAGTCATCAGTCGTTGAAATCGAAGGTATTTGTAAGTAGAAAACTAAAGACAATTAACGTGATAAACGAAACGTGTTGCATGAAAGAGAATAGGATATTTACCTGTCCCTTGTCGTACCCAACAAGGTTTCTGCATCCACCGTCTTTAATTTTATCTCGGATATTGCGACTTCTTGTTTAGGATGACTTTTTTAACGGAAAGCACATTGCAAAAACAATTTTACAAGCATTAAGTCAAGTGAGAAATTGAGTTTAGCTTGTTTCATTTATACTAATTACTAGATCTATTAAGCATAATTTTCTCTTCACTAGGTAATGGTGCGCTATGTGTCTGTACAAGTGCACTCATCGAAATGAAATTACAGTGCACTAATAATACCTACTGATGAAGCACTAGAAAATATTTCATGATAATTACATTTGTAAAGATTTTTTTAATTTTGCAACCGGGTTAGGGTATCTCTTCCACTTCTTTATACGGACGCCACTCGTAAATATTTCATTTAGGAAAGTAAGCGTAAAATATATGTCTGGCGTGTGCCAAAAAGAATTGACAGTTATAACTTAGCTTCACTTGGATAAATGATACACGTGCAGTTAATTAAATGTAACTGATTTCCTCTCAGTCCTAAACAAACACACACATTTGTGGCGTACGCTTATATAGTGTATAACTTAACAATAATTGATTGCGCGCGTGGTGGTAAAAATTCTTTAAATCAAGTTTGCGAGCTTGAATTAATCACCAATCCCATTGTATTTAACCAGTCGTCGAACAATATAACAAAACTACCGCCAGCAGTAAGTGTCATTAGATCACTGTAATTTAATTTAGATGTGTGTACACATGCACATACATACACACACGCACTCATGACACACATTTACCTAGGAAAAAGACAGCTATGCATAATAGATCTGGCAACATTTATAAATGAAGGAGTATAAACTAAATTTACCACTTGAATTAATAATTACCAAATTGATTGTGGGATTTTCTTCGCATTGAAGAAGGCTTCCTAAACCAGAAGTCGAAATATCATGCAGTAAAATTGAAGAAAATGGATGTAGACACTCTGCCAGGTACAACAAGGTCCAGGTAATACACGTTATACTAGTCAGAGAAATGACGAAAGACGTAAATTTAAGAACAGTAATGCAGGAATATCTTTTAAGGCAAAAAAGGGATTCTAAGAAATTATAAAATGAATTTTAGAAATTTTTCAATTTCACGTATAAAAGCCTGTCGAGCCTCAAAGAAATTTTAAAAGACAAAAAGCTATCTTCGTTAGCTGGTTTGATCCGTTTTAGTTTTAGTTTAGTTCTCTGACCATTTACTACCTCCGGTTTGGTTTATCTACGCATTTTGCCATTAAGTAGTGATTCAGTGAATGTAGGATCTGGCAAATTTTCGACTGCTATTACAATAGAAATCAATACACCAGTCTGAATGGGATTACAAAATTTGCATTAAAACTGTATTTAATGTTTACCGTTTTCCTAGTTACTACGTGATTAATGTCAGCTCCGCCTATACATCGTTGAATAGAGATATACAATTACTAGGGTCATTTAAATAATTCGGTAGATATAGCATATAGTTTACAAGCGAGGTACCCTGTAGACACGAAACACGACATTTATCGACATTACACTTTCCAGTAAGCAGACATTGAAGCAATATATTAAAACTAAAGCCAGTCGCAGGTATTGAAGCGTCTGGACCTTCGATAATAATTATCAGAGCAACAAAGCAATAATTGTTTACTTGAATAACTTATTGCAAGTTTGACAAAGCATAAAACATAAATTAATACGATAAAAGAAAACAACAAACGTATCAAATTCAGCAAGATATCAAACATAGGGATTTAATGTGAAAAAAAGTGCATTTCATATTCAAAAAATATCATGCAACGTAAGGTATAATTGTTGCCTTACTTTAAGCGCCTGAATTATTCCAAAAATTTTCTCAATTGAAAAAATTATACAATGATATGAATATTAGTTTTGTCGTTAAGTTGGCAGAGCAAATCTCAAGAATCTGCAAATTGATAAATAATACCCTAGAACAATAAAGGTCAAAGCTGAACATGCCTAATTAGAAGAACAATAGTTAGGATCATTTAACAACGCCCCACTATCACAGTTCATTTACAGATACAGGCCGATTTAACAAAAAACGCATAAAGGGTAACAACTGATATAGTTAAATACGCGGAAGAAGGAGACTGTTTCTAGTGAACGTGCACAACTGTTGCTAGTTTAATAAGTAGCAGTCAACTGAAAGAAAATACTATGCGAGCTTTTTTGTAGGACTGACATCTTTCAAAAATTCCAACAATTTGGCAACGCATGGACTATTATTGAGCACTGAACTCCGCCATGCATCAAGGTTCTCAGGTAAGCTTTTTTCAGCAGTCAACGCGCCAGCAGAAAACAAAGCGCCCAAAATAAATGCATCCACAAGTAGAGTGAGACATTTGTTAGTCTGTCTGGTAGGACTGGAATGCAGAAGCGCCTCACCGGCTAGACGCTTCATTAACGTATTTCGTTCACGAGCGAAGTTCGGATTATTCGGTATTAGTATTGCACTGTCAATTGAAGCTAAAAGCTTTTCGAATTCCATTGGAAGTTCAAGACCAGCTTGCGCCAATAAAACCTTGAATCCAAGCACCTCGCCATAAAGCGGCGTCATGGTGAAGGCGTTAACAAAAACCTGTGCATGTGAGGGAAAACAGAAAAAAGTGTTATTCCGTGATTTGTCATTATTTACTTCTCTCAAACACACAATTCGAACTATTTTTCGTGTATCAAGTGTAATCTGTACATTGAATTGTATATGAAATTAAAGATTTGGTCAAAAAACGATATCAAATAAATAAAATCTTCGCCTGCCACTGAGACTGAAGTATTAAAAGTAAAATCAATGAACGAAAAAAATTGAACTTAAAACGTACGAAATCACTGACCGACTTATTTTTACTAAATGAAAGTAACTTTACAATTAACAGCAAAATAAGCGGACTCACAATTCAAAGGTTAACGTGTTAACCGACTAATCTATCCAATATTTTTCACCAATCCCCACCACAACTTAGGTCAGATCCGCCACCTGAGTGTAACCTAAGCATGATATCAGCTAAATTAGAGCACTACAGCAGATAACATGGCATACATTGCAGTAAATCATAATAAAGAAACCACAGTGAAGCTTGTGCTATATTTAAGTGAAGCACATTTCATGATCTATTAATTTTTAAATTGTTGTTGCCACCAATTCAGTAATTCCTAAAGTTCTAGGAAATATTAGTTGACTAAATCCACACCAGATTACATTTCGCACTTCTTGATTGGAATCCCTTTCAAGAACACGCTACGAAAAAGAGGATTTTTGTGCAAAAATTGATAATGTCCATGGGATGCATATTTCAAATGGACTAAACATCCCTATCTATTCAGATACACCAGCAATGTGTAATTCTACGGTTATGCAATAGATACATCAACAGTAGAATGCACAGCAGCCGGTGTAAGTAAGTCAAATTAACAAGAATTTAGTCTTCTGCTAGAATCAGGCAATTACTCCCATTCAAATGCGACGTGATCAAGTGACATAATTCACGAAAATAATATCCGACAACGAGAATGTTATCTACCCTTCTCTACTCTGTAAATCCACCTTACCACCAGACAGACAACGCCACGCATAAGAATTTAAGAATTGATAGAAGGCTAAACAATAATTGACTGCGCGGGTGGTGGTAACAATTCTTTAAATCAAGTTTGCGCGCTTGAAGAAAACCCCAATCCTATTGTATTTAACCAGTCGTCGCACAACATAATAGAGCGTTGCGACGGGCTGTACTTTTGTTATGTTGTTCGACAAATGGTTAAATACAGTGGGATTGGTTTTTGCTTCAAAGAATTTATAGAAAACAGTCAAAGTCAGGCGAGCAGTATTCGAAATCGATTATCTCAGGCTAACCTAGCCCACGTAAACAGCGTTCCTAAACCTGTAATGAAATCTCGAATGATAGCCGAAAGAATAGGCCTTTTTTCTGCTGTATTTGGAAAAATAGATCGAGCTCAAAATTTTCCATGTCCAAGATATTCAAGTCAAGTAGGTTTACGGTCCCTCTTGAGGTTGTTACGACTTGGAGGATAACAGACAGTAGCTGGCAGCGACAAGGATTTAAAATCGATCAATTTGCTCGATTTTATTGGTAACCACCAGCTGAGCGCCAAGAAGCAAAACATACCTGACAAACTGTGTTATTTAGCTGTTCTTTAATACACCACCGTCATAGAGCGTTGTTATGCTGATTTATTTGCCCGGCGCACTGCTTAAGCAATCCACTTATATGCCCTGCTGGTCAGGCAACCAGGGCAATTCCTGGGGGCTGGAACCGGAGAAATGATGGACCAGCAATCTCGTGGGTATTTGTCTATCATTTACAATATTTTTCACTTTATCGAGCCGCATTCTATTATAATTGGCCAACCGGCTTTGAATCTGGAGAAATCGAGCGGCAACAAAAGGCCAATTGGAAAGGGTTGTTTAATTCCTTGTTTATGGCACTTTTGGAACTCAGTATGTTACATAACCTGGCTTCCATTGATGTACACATGGATGTATGTATAAACACTTGAGAAAAAGCCTCCACACATTAAATTAAGTACAGCTTAATTAGCTTCGTCGATCAAATATCATGATTAGAATTTGGAAAAGGCATTGTATGATACTTACCTGGCAGTCAACTGGAGTTGGCTTCCAAATTACTCGAACAGAGAGTTTCGGTGAAGTGTTTTCAACATTACAATTACTATTATAGGAAAATTCTTGACTAAAAAACTCAGCTAACCGCAACGCTGTATCTGCTTTTGATTTGTCTATAAACGAAGACGAATGAGTGTAACAGACGAGGCAACACTGACAACAACAATTCTTAGCATCGGCTTCGAGCGACTTCAGTGCAGCTACTGAGGCCAGAAACGCAAGTGGTGGCCTCATTGGGTCTGCGTGAATCGCAATATCCAGCTCACCTTTGCCAAATCCTGTAGTCTGATGTTCCATGTTAGGCACATGACTTAATCCTTTGTCCTGGGATTTCGTGCCTGAGACAGAAGATGCATTGGTGTTCAACGCGTTGACCAACAAAACACAAGTTTCATTTATCCTTTTCAGCCTTTCTACATAATCTTTGGATTCAGACTCAGACAGTTTAGGAGAAAAAGATTCGGCTGTGCTAGCAGCAGCTTTAACCTGATGCGATTTGCGGCAAGCTTCTGTCGTAGAAGTTGAGTGATCATCAATTTTGGTGCACTTCGACGTCTGTGGCAAACTTTTTGAGATATCCGAACTCGCGTTAGAAGAACTTGCTAGAAAGCATTTGCTATCTACCAATGGAGGAAGTTTATACATGTTGTCGGTGTGCTGAATGAACACGTCATTTTTAGGATAGATAGATGGCAATTTGTACATCTTCGAGCCAGGAACTATAATAGCTAAGAAAATTTAACAAAAAACTCATCTTCAAAACATTACATTGTGCACTAAATGCTTCACCAGTCTATTTTGAATTAAATAAGCTTTTTCTTTTAGCTCAATTCTTGATTTTACCGAATGTTTATGCCAACCAGCAACACATTTACCATAATATTACCGGTTTCACGTAGAGCAAGACGACGCGCAACATCTAGCTTGAATAAAAAGGTGCGCCTAAATTTATATGTGATTCGGGCCAACTCACTACTCACACCTAGCAGAAGCACCCCCCCCCTCCCAAATGCCTTCAGTTAATGCGCACCAAATGGACAGGACATTCAAATAGCCGTGTATGCATAAAAGCAATATTAGGCAAATTGACACATGTTCGTATATAGCGCAGCGTCGAATCGAACACACTCAGTAAGAAAATGCAAGGAGTTGGAACGCTTTGGAGATCGAAAATAATATTTTACTCGCAAAAATGTGTTGGGCCCCTAACGCTGATTCCACCGGCGTATAGCAATACTGGAACATCTAGACGAATCATAATAGACGTTTCAGCAAAAATGATGTTCATTTGTGTAACAAACGTACGCAATATTTCAGAACCAATATTACAAATTATGAAAATTTTTATTAAATAAGGTTTACTCGCTGATTTCGTAAAACAAATTTAAACAACATAATCGTATATAGCAGTGTCCTATTGCGTTCGGCAGCCGCGAAATGTATACCTTAAACCCTTTCTATGTTTCAATCTTTCACTACATCTAGAGAATTCTCTGGCGACCAGCTCCACACCAAATAAGGCGATTTGAGCAGTATTTGCTTCAAAATGATTTATGAAAAAATGGTGTGCATGGTTCAATTTTGCACTGTCAAAACTGCTTGTGAAATTTGGTCCCATAGCGAATTAAGAAGAATTCGACTTTGAGACTGTACTAACCAATTTCTCAACATTACTTGGGCATGCACATTATTTGTTTAAGGCGTAGAACCGGTTACTATTAATGAATTGTCAGTAATCACGAAATACATGTTTACATGAAATTACGCCTCCTTAATGTTGACCGACATATAACCTTTAGGCATTATTTGAAATAATGCGGTCTGACGACAGGCGGGAACAATCTAGTCACTCCGGGAATGGTAACATGAACATTGATGTGTCTCATGGAACACAGGCATCACCCCGTTTATGTGAAAACTCGACTTTGGTTTAACTACGCAGTAAAACTTCATGTCAAATGTGTAGTGACGGAACGAGAGAAAGCGTGTCACTCACGAAGGTGAGATGTCGGCGGCTGAAGGAAACTTTTGCCACTAGCGTCTGGGCAGATATTTTTCAACAAGCCTGGTTGGCAGACAGGGAGCACCATTCTATCTATGCGTTATTGGCTTTGAATCCCTGGTCCCACAGAGATTTCTCAGGCCGGTAACTAGGACGTTGGTATTGCTTTAAGCAAAAGAACTGAGACTTATTTACTGAATGTTTCCCTGTAAATATCAGACTTTGTGCGGCACGTTTAAATACATCTACAAAAATCAATGCTAAAAACGATAATCGATGTTGCCTTTTCGTTGGATCTGCATATGCGCCTGCCGATTTTAACATATACAAAAGAAAGGACGCTTTTTAGTCCGACCTTAGCTCTTTACTAAACAAAACTAGTCTTTTTTATGTATGACATGAATGTTCATTTGGGTGCTTGAGTAAAGCAGAATTTCATTTAGATAAGAAGCGCAACGATAATTGTGAGGGAGTTTTGGATAGCTTACGCGAAGCACAGATTTTATTTAAGTAACTAAATCTCTAGATGTAGTACAAGACGTTGCGCCACATGGTGTCCTCCAGTCCCCATAAATTGGTGAACTCAAATAAATGTAGCAATTGGTTATAGATGGCATGGTTGCATCCAGGTTTTTCGTTCGTTTTGTTACACCTATGTCAACTCGGACCATGAACTTATCCGTTGTAGATTTGCACTATAGTTTTGTGGAAAAATCATCAACTTCATGTCCAGACATAAAAAAGCCATAAGTGACTTATGCTTTACTGCCATATAAACATAAGTGAATATAAAAATAACAACAGAAATAGTATTTTTGACAAATTATTAGTGAGATTTACGAGAGAGAGAGGGGCAGAGAGAGAAGGAATACCTTGCTACTATGACTAAATTTATCAGGATAACTCACAGAAATGAGGCAAACTAAAACTCTCCAAAGCACCATTATGGCCAAGTTAGCATTAGTTCAAGGCAACATCAGCAATAAAGTTTCCTTGCGGAAAATTTAACAAGGATAAACCTCAAATAGATGTAAGCAAGTTACAACAACCGTTCTTCCGACAAAAATATGAAGATATCCTGAAGTCAAAGCTAATCGGATTTGACAGCGAAAATTCGAATTTACTTTGGACGAAGATAAGATCCACTACTCCCAATGCAGATACTAATGTATGTTACGTCGCATGCCCGCAGAAATAAACGTTGGTTCTCTGAAAATTCTAGGGGGACATTTGAAGCAAGGCGCGAAATTCAACCCGGTTTGGTTCATAACAACACACGTAGAAATTTAAGACGCACAGTCTAAAAGTCGATTTCAAATCCTTTTTGACAAGAAAGGCTGAAGAGATGCAAGAAGCGTTCGCTTCAGGTAATAGAATTTTTTAGAACTAATCCGTGCAACGAGACCGAGAAAAGTAAAAGGTAACGAAACTATAAATGATAGGACCAACTATTGAATAAACAAAAAAATAAGCCATCTTGACAGTTAGGCCGAACACTTCATAGGTAAATTGTCAGTCCCGATCTCCGAAAGTAAGCCAATATTAACAACGTGGGACGTTAATCTCGAACGAAAATCTTTTTAATAACGCAAAGCTGCAGGCCACAATGATTTGCTTCCATGCTTATTCAAGTATGGCGACGATATATTTTCTAGAAGCTGACTACACTTTCTCGTACTCCATAGAAAAAGGAGACCGTCATTCCAATTTTCAATAAAGACAATGATGATAACCACCGTGGCACAAACTTGACTCCAGTCGCGCCTATGTTATATACTTTGATTATCTTACGTCGTCTTATCGCTAGAGAAAAACAAGCTGTATTCCGATCAGGACATGGTTGTATGGATAATAATTTGAATATTAAGGCAAGTTCTTGAACAGCGAGATGTATATCGCCGTCCAACAATAGCCATCTTTCTAGATTTGAATGATATTTTTAACTCGGTGGATCTCAATATTGTATTCGATTTTCCGTCGAAAATTGGCGTTCCCACCAAATTTGTAAATTTGATACGCACTCTCTACACAAACAGTTCTGGTCGCGATTAGGTCTACAACAAATTAACGCCAGCAGTAGTGTTCGACAAGACTGTCCACTTCTCCCTCTCTTGAATTTTGTAATAGATGCTATTATGAACAACACTTCCAAGCGTTCAGGGTGCAGGTGATGAAGTTATCCCGGTCAACAGATTAGTCGATCTTGACTATGAGGACGATATCGCTCTATAATTTGACAATCGAGATTCTGCACGGACCACCTTGAATAGATAAGCATACAAATTGTTTTTGATACGAAATTCAGCTCACTCCTAATATGCGGCAACAGAGTGAGGATCTGGACATAGCTGACAGGTTTACATACCTTGGCAGTTATATCAACAACTCAGACAATATATCTGACGAAGTGATTATGAGAATTGCGATAGCTTGAATAGCTTTCTCGAACCTACGTCATTAAAGAAGAAACGCGAGAATTACACACTGCCTTAAAGCTCGTGTTCGCAATTCATCCATACGCGCAGTTTTTTATACGCTAGTGAGGCCTGGCCCCTTAGAGTTGACGAATTTAGACGATTACAGGCATTCGACCATCGATGTTTGAGAAGCATAGCATATGTATGCTACCACCAACGAATAACCAAGTAACTAGCATCAATAAACGTATTTTTGTATCGGTTATAAGAACAAATAAGCTCCATGAACTAAGTTGGCTCGGTCACGTTTTGCGTATGCCTTCAATTCGATTACCCAGTAGAGCAGTTTTCTCTCACCCAGCACCTGAATGGCGTAAAAAACCAGGTTAACAGACTTCAACATGGCAGAAAAATTTGAAGTCAACAAAATCCAAATTGGGCAGTATAGGAACGACTCGCGTGCATCATAGTACTTGGTTGGAAACTTTGCGCCATATGGCATCGAGTCGAGCTTATTGACGATCTACTTGGTGATTTTTAGTAGCATCATTTTCGTAAATGCCACTTCTTAGTTGGGTAGAATTAGCTGCGAGGTTTAGTTTTGTTTATGACGTAATACAGTGAAAACCGCAAGGAAACTTTATTGCTGATGTTGCATCGCTCTAATGCTGACTTGGCCACTATGGTTTTTTGTAGATGTTTAGTTTGCCTCACTTCTGTGTGTTAACTAGATAAATAAACTCATAGGAACCAGTAACCCTCTCTCTCTTTTTTTATAAATTTGAATAATTTTTGTGCCTAAATTTTTATTTTTGTCGTTATTTTTCAAACTTTTCTTGTCTTTATGGCGACATTGATGTGAAACAGTTACTATTGGCTTTTATATTGCTGTGCACGATGATGCTTTGATACCTCTCAATTTCGCTATTATAAAATTAATAAACAGTATCACAAAGATATGATAATATGTCATTCCCACGGACGTGTGGACATTTCATGTGGAGAGTTAGAATCGTGTTTTCTTATGTTAGCCATTGTACTACCACGTATGATAAACTCCAAAACCACTAAAGCGCCAGCTGTATAACCTATTCAGACAAGACAACCTAACACACCAAAGGTATGGCTCAGTCTCCATTGATGGTAACATGACCAGAGAGGTGATTAAAACAACGATGCTAACTACCTTAACTTTGTACATTACTTTTACTTTACTTTACTGCGGCTGACTCCTTTTGGAGGATAAGCCGGCTCCATGGAGTTTCTTGGGAACTTTGTACAAGTGGTGTCCAGACGATAGCTCCGCACACAATATAAAGACAAATTAATAAACCAAATGTTAGGTTTCAATTATATTTGTAATATCCATTGCCATTTCAATAGACAGACACGCATCGCAAATGTTTGTGCATTTCGGTAATTGCTAAGTTTTCAGCGAAATTTAACTACATACAAGTGTACACTAGTGACTAAATAATAATATAACCTCGGCATGAGTCAGGCTAGTTGTTTCATTGCCAAAATGGTAAATGACGAAACGAGAGGAGACCTTCGCGGTAAGGGAGGATTGCATAGTAAAACAAATTCAACAGCAATAAAATCATGTCAGAACAGGAGGGCAATAATGTATCAAAATAAAAAGTTTAATTAAGATATGGAGTTAAAATAAATGAAGATCAGAGAAAAATTGAGAACATTACCTTACATAAGAATTATGATTACAAGGAAAGATGGCCACTGGAATAAACGCCAACTAAAAAGTGTTAAACTCATTAAGGGCCCTAACTTAATAGATATAATAAGATAATAAATTACGGATAAACATTTCAAATACTGTACACACTGAGCCATTCTGCCGCACGCTACACACAATTTTTAGATCTATACCAATTAATGTTTCTTGGTAGCCTTTCCTTTAGGAGGAGACTATGTGGCATCTCTTTAGACCTAACCTTTCAACTAACCACCCCAAATCTGTCCTTGTAAAGCAGGAACAACACTAGACTGGAAGTGATATTTAATTGAACGTTTATATAATTAAATGACCATTGGTTGCGCGGGCGATGATAATAATTATTTCAATCAAGTTTGCAATCTTGAGTATAACAGACTGGAAGAGGTTAGTTGGAAAAAAGAGATTCCATATAGGCTCTACTTAAAGGAACCGCTAATAAAGAAACATTTGTCAGTATATTAAAGAAAATTTGGGCTGGGTGGCTCAGTGATCAGAGCAACAAATTCCTAATCAGACGTGTTCAGGTTCGAGCCCTGTTCGCGGCAAAGTCTAGACACCACAGGTAGAGCTCATAATGAGGACGAAACCGGTCTGCTGAATGAATTGTATTCTCTATATTAAGCAATGCTTAGTTTATACTGAAAACTTTACATAATAGGACTGGTGCTTATCTCAAGATCGCAACCTTAACTAAAAATAATTTTTATCACTGCCCGTGCAACTAATGTTCGTTTAATTTTATTTTACTAATATTTTATCAATTAGCCTGGCATGCTGTTACTACTGGTGCATTTTATTATTTTGCTTCTCTACATAACCATTTGAGTCACGCTTGAATTAGGTTATTACAAATGATGAGAATAAAACAATTAGTCTGACACGTGCGAAAAGTAAATTAACATTCAATCTCTGTAGTTTTTCTAAAATTGGTGCACACATTTGCGTAATTATATTTGACTGAATATATGGCAATTATAGACACACACAAACAATCGCGTGCCTATTTATGAAATTTAGGTAGCTACTATCAGTTTAGCCTATCAGAAGTATAAGTGAAACAGTCTAAATGAAATTTCACACTTGCTGTTTTCGTTTGTCTAGCTACTCAATGAGAAGATATGGACTTAAAGTGGAACCCAGTAAACGGTTCAGAAAATTATCTGGTGAAGAGCGGAACAGAGGACAATCTTGGGCTAGTCACGACTTGTAGCACGTAATTACGCTAAACATAATATCGCACCAATTTATTAGTTTAAAACGATGGGAACTGTTTTTTCTTTCAAACCTTAGTAAGACGGCGACTTTTAACGCAGGCGGCTTTAGATGTCTGAAGTAGTCAAGAAAGGTTGCAGACAAAGAGAAAGCAACGCTTAAATACATAGATTTCTAAGTATTTTTTCATAAATGTAACTAAGCTACCGTTAATTGCAGTGGCTTAATAAAATTTTGCAGTATACGTCCTGTACTTTAGTACAACGAGCACTTTTGTCTCAGCTAGCGTCAGAATGGTTTAAAGCACAATGATGATATTGAAAAGTTGCAAAACCAATTAAAACCAAGTCCAATAAAGTTTTTTTTAGTATCGGTACAACCGATATCTATGCTAAATACATGTTTTGAGAGACAAGAAAGAGAGATGAGAAAGTCAAATATTTTTATCAATACAATACACATAAAACGTGGTCAGTCAGAATTCTGACATATTACGATGACAACAATGGATATGCAAAACGCATCAGTGCACGTGAGTAAGGATAGTTTTATTACGACGCGCGGCTGGACATAAATTGAATTCGTGTTTATCTCCGCAAAATAGGTTTTCCTAAACGAGTAAAGAAAACGTAAACTATATGGAAAAGCCAATACACGGTAAATGCATTTGGTAATCACTCAAAAATTTGTCTTCAGCTGCACCATTTTGTCCACACGCGAACGTAAATTAAATCATTGCTATCAGCACCCACGAAAGCAATAAATGTGGTTGAGAAGGGACCATTCTTCAACCTAGAAGCAAACGTCAATTGGTTCGCAACCACGCCTTTCCTTGGAATTATCTTGGCAAATTTTATTTGTCGTATAAAAGTCTACTTAACTACGTATCTGTGTGTAGCGTAGAAAGTTCTTATAAATCATGCCACATGCCATCAATTTTCGATTAATTTTCGTTTCTACTACTATTTCTGATCTTCTTAGTCAGAGAAATATTACAGAAAATCATCAATTTTGGCAGGCATGCGTATTTATTTTGGTGCTGATGAGAATAAGTAAGATATCACAACAAAGAGTAACAATAGCATCGCCATTGACAAGTAAATTGACAGACATAAAAGCACTAAAGACTCGAAGTGGATCGATAATAAGCATTCTGCATGCGTTCGAATAAACATAGTAGGCTGTTTTGAATGGATGATTTCAATTCAGTCTTCCTTCACTTAGATGGTCTGACACCCAGGGCTGACGTGTATCATTTGGTTTCGTAGCGCCAGTAGCTTGTTCCTTTCAATATCCGAAACACGCGCTTCGTACGTGGCGCGCCTGTTCTCATTTCATCGCTAACCATTAATCATTAAGTGCTTTAGATTGCGGAAATGTACAAACTACTAAGAGGCTGACGACTTGGCTTTAGCGTATGTGCTATCTGCTCCGACCGCACGCCAACACACTACCATTAAGTGTAAATTAGTTTACAAAAAAGGATTTGTCTGCTACATATTATCAGTAAGATAATGTTTACATAGCATGAGCCACGCAAACTTTTGTTATTAAAACCTCATAGAGCTTAGAATAAAAAGTTTGGACCACCTTTGTTCATGATTCAGCTTTTCAATTATAATCTGTAGTTAAGGCATTAATTGATGATATTTGCTTATTTATATTAAGTTTTCAGATTTGAGTCGTTCGAACTAATACCACTGATGACACTTAGGCTACGTTCTGTGACTGGTAAAATAAAATGAGTTTGGTACCTATGTCAAGTTAGCAAACATGATATAAAAAATCGCTATCCCAACCCACGCGAGCGATGATTGCTTAATGCGTTATGCTGGTTACATCTCTAAAAATTCAATTTTACACAGGCGCAATAGAACTTTAAGTTTTGACATTTTATTTAAACCCGCCCATTTAAATTCGATTTGGAACGTTGCAATCTCCAATACGTAGGAATATTAAAGCAGTAGTATGGTCAATTTCCTTTAAAGATTTTAGTAATACAAATTTAACGCCAACAAACTATATAGTATGTGTCCCAATCAAATAAAAGTTATCAACATCAGTAAGAACGAAATGCAAGTGAGCGTGAGACTTCGCCATTTTACTATACTGTTTCTGAACAACCAAATGGCTCTATCTAAACCAACTTGTCACTAGATACGTAATAAAAATGCATAATTTTAACAGATAAAATATGATAACTTTGATTATATTTTATTCAGGTGGATTGCGAGCATTCGTTTCCAAATTTAGGTTTATTTCTATTTTTGAGGAAATTGCACGTCACAATGGTTTTCATCAATCGATTACATTGTCAGTTGTATCTGAGCAGAAAAATCTAGGCGGTAGCTATCGAAGAGGTAGAGCCCTAGTTAATTCTAACGTGACCTGCAAGAATGCCTTCGGCTCGCCAGTAAGTAGGACGGAAATGCCGAGACTTTACAAGTAGTAACAATACGGAATAAGCGAAACAAGCTTTTACTGAACAAATCACTTCAATCATCGAATATGTGTACACATCCTGACAAAAGCACACGCAATTAACATATTTAGAAAGAAGTCATTTGATAACATTTATTTAATGACTGCATTTTGATAAATTACAATATTCAACAATTTGAGACGACAGAATGAGTGAGAAGAGAAACAAGTACTGAAAGTTAGGAAAAAGCAATTACATTTGCATAAAATATACAGAAACGCGCGCTAAGTAGTTCGCTTTAAG
The DNA here is from genome assembly GCA_029291075.1 of Eudiplozoon nipponicum. Classification (NCBI taxonomy): domain Eukaryota; kingdom Metazoa; phylum Platyhelminthes; class Monogenea; order Mazocraeidea; family Diplozoidae; genus Eudiplozoon; species Eudiplozoon nipponicum. The sequence continues at coordinate 15,020 of JAQBSW010007082.1, forward strand.
ATAAGACACCAAATTTTCGTCATGCATAGAAAAACTTAAAGCTGAATGTCGCTTGAAGATAAATAATTTTCAAAAATTATTTTAGGTTTTTTTATGACATGAACATCCTGTAGCACAGAAAGTTGGGTGGGCACATACAAATTGGAAAATTTTCATTACTTTTTTCTACATGTGGCAGATTATTAAAAACCGTATTCCGCCAATAACCAAGGGACTCAGGTAAACCGCCTTCAACAGTTTCGACACAGATTGAAAACTATGCGCCAGCAATAAAAGCGTTTAGTACTTGGGCAAGAACTCCATTCGACTTCCGCAAGAGACTAGAATGTAAAAGTGGCTCTTCGGCTAGACGCGTCAGTATGGCGATTCGTTCAAGATCAAAATTATCGCGTCTTTTGTAGAAATTGCGCTTTCAATTCATACCAAAAATACTATCAAGTTCTGGTGTAAGATTAAGACCAACTTTTGATTGCAATATTCGAAAGCAAAGTATCTGACCACGTAAAAGCACAGAATGAAAAAAAGAAAAGCATACTATTTTCAGTTGCCAAAATTATACTTAACGAATATGTCTAATACGTGCATATACACATAATTCCGAGACCAAGGATTAATCAGTTTCATATCAGCATATCCTAATGAGACAAAATTTATCATACGTTGTCACCCGAACATATTTTCTGCCAGATAACCACATAAATAGTCTGTTCATCGGTTATGGTAGGTGGGGCGCTATCAGGCGAAGGAAATCGAAAGTATCCGGAGACTAGATTGCTGGAATAACTCATATACAGTTCCAATCATCCAAAGTAGAATCTAGCAAGATATGTAAGTGACCTAGTTATACATTAACCTAGTTAATCTAATCCGTGTTCCTTAATTAGATTCGATAGAAACGTCGCAGCACAACGCGACTGCATAGAACCGGTCATGTTATATATTTCTCCTAACTGATGTCCATGAACAAAACCAAACTCAGTTAAAACATCGATTCGCTGATTGCAACTTAAGTTGGTTAATTTCTACCTTAATTATACGAGGATTGGCGATTTTATTTTTTGAAAATCTTTCATTTTGGTGTTTCAAGAAATAAAATGGCGACTTCTAAATGGTTTAAATAACAGTAGTAAGATTAAAACGACAGGAAATCTCGAAAGAAGCCGATTTGTTCGGTATCATCGGAGAACCCGGGTCTTCAAATATGTGAATGACTGGCCAGCTTAACAACAGCAAAATTCTTATGTCAAAAATTAAAGAGAGAAAAATGGAGAGAGTATGGACAAACTAATGGTTTTCAAAAATAATCGTAAGCACAATGCGAAGTTAATCAACTCGTAGAAATAACTGCATAAGAATATATGACTAAAATTATTCATTATACCTATATACATATATATCTAAATATAACATCAATACCTTTATATATATATATATATATATATATATATATATATATATATATATATATATATATATAGAAGGACAATTGGTATGTTAACCATGAATAATGTCTATTATTACTATTTATTGTACTTTAGTCACCTTATATCAATATATAAATACATAACAATTTGTATAAAAACATATATAAATATAAGCAACAGTATGAGTCCAATATCTCTAAACGGCATGAACCATTCATCCCATCGTGTAATCAAATCTGTATGCCCTGACTTGTATGGTACGATTTTCAAGTCTGTTATAATTATGCTTACATGAAATTTATCAGCCCCATTGCTATTTTGAATGATGCACAAATGTTAGTAGTCGTTGCACACATTGCTACATAATAGTACTTTTTATCTTCATCTTTCTAATTGTAGGGCTATATAGCCTTTGTTACCAAATAAAAATATATAATTATATAAATATTTTATTTCAATATAATACATGTCACCCATTGAGACTCACGCGGTTTCAAATATTTGTTCATTGAATTTTAGAAGATCCTTTATGACTCCAAATTCTTAAGTTCAACTAGTACAGATATCCCCTTTAATTAAGATATTCTATATTTAAAGAATTACTATCAGTTAAATCACAAGATCCGGCGTGGTCTGGCTTATGGATATCCAACACTTTAAACAGATATCAGGTTTACTTTATTTTGAGATTTCATAGATATATGGTTTTATCTCACCACTGTGAAACTTCTTGCATTTGTAATTTATATTATGTGGGTTTATTTTATTAATGCATTTTTCTACAGTTTTATCTTTTACGTATCGCTTGACATTTAAATATCATAGAATTTTTATCACATTCCATTATCATGAACTAGTTACTGCCGTCATGATCTATCACCCGGGTAGATTAACGCTGCTCGTTATTTGGAGGCATTCTCGGTGACGCCCCCATCTCTCGCACCTATCTGAGCCCCTCCTGGCCATCCCACCTGCGTATCAACGTCCACTAGCGGACTTACTTTTTTAGTTTCTATTGCTGTTATGAAGCACCTAACTTCAACCAACAACATGACCATTGCGGAGGTCCGGGAATCGTCGCCTGCGGAAGCAAAAGCCATTTTCCCTGTATTTGCATTGGCTAAACGTAAGAGCTTTGAGTGACCCAAAGAATTATTTCCTGCAATATGTTCGCATATCTAAAAAACGCCCCAGGACAGTTTAACCATTCCCCCTCCCATAATGCTGCATAAGCCCAGATGATCGATCCTGCAAAGCCATCATCGTCCTGCTTTAAAACCCTCAACTCTCACACTCACCTGACAAGGGCTGAATTAATAGGGTCCAGATTGATGATGAACACTCAATTAGCACCAAAAAACGTACAATCACTCTTATCAGTTAATGCTCGCGCTCTGAGCGCAGGCTTTTCTCTGCAATCTAATCATTTTTCCCCTAGGAACTGTCGCCAATCCTTATCAATAGCATGTTACTCCCACCGAAAATCAATTAACTGCCAGTATCTCTATTTTACAAACGAGCTGGGCATGAGCTTCTTGTCGAAACGTAGCTGTCACCCACCATGCATTGTGATGACCATTTGCTCATCAACAGATATTTCTTTAAACAATAATTGATTGTGCGGGTGGTGGTAACAATTCTTTAGATCAAGTTTGCGAGCTTGAAGTAAGCATCAATCCCATTGTATTTAACCAGTCGTCGAACAACATAACAAAACTACTGCCATTCGCAACGCACTGACGCGTTTCGACCTTCTATGATCATCAACAGAGTACGACGGAAAACTGACTAGGGGGGATCAAACCGCATTGCATATATATGGAAAGCAAAATTAGATATGCGGCTCTCATCTCTAGTAGATTGCATACATTGTACGTGACTGGAAATGTCGGCTGCACAATTTATATGCAGTCACGAACATTAGCTGTTTGCATAGAAAATATATTTCATTATTCGAAGCGAAAGAAGTGTTGGACGACGGGATGGATAGGCTGAATATTTTCGGTACCCTCTCACGCCTAAGCAACGGACTACCTCTAACTCACTGGCACTGGATATCTTTGCATTTCCGCTACTGATTCAAGATGAAAACCAGTCTGAATGCGATGCCTATCGGCCTTCGAATCCCTCAATAATTACTGATACGAGTAGAGACTTGCTTTTGTCCACATTTTTCTCTCAGCTGTCCGATCAATATATTTCTGCTGGAGACCTTAACCTTCGTCTTGCGAATTGGCCAACTTGACATCAGAAAACCAGCCGTTGCTTCGGATCTTCGTTAACAACTTATTGAATCAATTCGTGCATTTTCATACCCGAGGAAACAATCAGCTTAACTTCGTCCTCTCTAATAAAGTGACCGACTTACAAAAAACGAAACACCTAATCTAGATCACTTCAAGATATCAGTTCTTATCTCTCTCTTATCCTCTATCCCAAGTGTGAATTCACAAACATCCAGACGATTCACTGATTGGACAGAGATTAGACGAGTTTGATGTTATACTTAGGAGAAAATTAATCATCCCAGACAACCTTTCCTTGGTTACTTTCCCAAGTCCATAACGTCCTATCCTCCCAAATACATGTCACCTCTATCCAGTATAGTACCTTAATAAAGGCGCACGACAACATTGCACGTAACTCAAGATTACGCACCTCACCACTTGCCTGCGCTCTCGAACGTCTACGTATTGATAATATTTAAAAAATGATCAGCAGGTAAGCGCTAGGCATCGAAAGACGCCTTAGAACGGTTCCTGGCCCTCATAAAAAATTCGCAATCATCAAAAACCAATTGTACCATAGGTCCAAAATATCAATCATAAACCTCTCCGGTTCAGACGACTTTCTGAGCTATATTGTAAACTCTTATTCCATTTACATCCCATACACTGGGATGTTCGATAACGAGAAAACCGAGAATCTACATTGGTTCCGCGTTTCGATGGCCATGGTCGTTCATGGCAAAGACATTAAATCGATCAATATAGTATCTAACTTATGGTTGCATTCCTAAGTTGGAACCACTTCCCTCTGATTTCTGAAGTTGTCAACAGATGTCTCTAAACTAATCATTTTCCGTTGGAGTGATTTAATTCGACGATCTCACCTATCCTAAAAATGGCATTTTATCAATTCCCTCTTTTAATGTTCTCGGCCCAATAGCTATCGTACCTGCTTTCACTAAAATCTTTGACAGGATCATATATAGCATAATTTATCCTTTCATTAAATCAAAAGTTGTTATTGTTTTGGCGATCAACATAGCCTACTAAATGGACACTTTTCTTCCACAAATCTGGACAGTTACTCTAACCACTATTATTCCCCCATTCCTAAAGGTCATGAATGCACTCTCCTCCTTTTTGGATTTCTCCAAAGCTTCCAATTCAGTATCGTTCCTCCTTATTGCGTAATGGTAAATGAGGCACTGATCTTAAACTTATCAATTTCTATCTCCGAAACCATACATGCCAGTAATAGCCGGAAACGGTCATTCGAGATTAGCTCTTAACCGATCTGGAGTCCTCCAGGGTTCAGTACTTCATTATCTCTGCCTGACTGTCACTTTCAATAACACCAAAGAGAAAAATGATTAGGTGTAGAAGATATATAATTGAAAATGCTCCGTCCAACTCCTTCGAGCTTCTGCTTAAACTTCGAAGGAAATATCAGCCTTGAAATGCTGTATAGGTGACTGACCTATTGCATCATGGGAGGATGAAGAAACAACCACCGTCAGAAATTATGAAAAATTATGTGTGAACACTTTCTGAACAGATATCTAAAGAGGTAATAACTAGTTTGATTTTTGGCACAATAATTAGCGAAATTGATGTTCCCATAAGAAGTTTTTGAATCATTATACTTATTGTGGCAAAAGTAACTCAACGGAATGAATAATGCAAATCGATAACGAGGGCTATAAGTACATGCAATAACCACAGACTGGTACCTAGTAAACGAAGTCTGAATTTTCCACTCCTGACCACGCACGAGGATACTCGAGACAATGATCACAATCAAAATTACTGGAAATAAAAGATCTCAATCTCTTGATCGGAAGGTGTACATCAATAGCGAAGAGAGCAACTTATAGGACTGCTCGTATGCTTTACATTGACCATTTTGCTATAATATTTCAGGGCTTATAGCTATAAAACACAATGAAGTTGAGACAGCGAGTTACGCTCCTGCTTAATTAAATAAGATTATCATTTGAAATGTGAAGGTTAATTAAATTATTGAACATCAATTAACTCCTCATATAAAAATAAATCAATTTTTATTTTTCGACATTTGATGTTATCTCTGGTTTCCTAAAAAATACTGCTTTTTTAAATATTGTCAAATTTTTGGAAGTTTCTCTTGATAATGTTGTCGAAGTATTTGACTTGTTTTGTTGAAGGTTATAAGAGAGTTTTATCAGAGTTGCACAAGCGTTATACTGCGTGGTTTCATCTAAATACTCTTTGCAATAAATTATTGTAATCCACATTCATCTATCGTTTTTAATACACATTATTAGGAAGGATCTCAAATTTGCTTCTTGTAATTGACGTGGATATTTGTTTTCAAGGTCATCACCGTATCGTTCTGTCATCTGTGGATATCAGCGCATCCCGGTAAGCTTAATCAACATAATATATAAATTGCAAGAAGTTTAATCCTAATATTATGGCTGGTTTATCAAATATCGAGGATACAGAGCAGATAGCAAGTGGACTTAAGAAATGTAATTTAAAAGATAGTTCAGAGGAACTTGAATGTTCCAAATTATACGATCATACCATATATGTGGATTATCCGGGTCTGACATCTCAGAAGCTCTCTTATGGTACTAACCAAAGGGCCTCTACAGATATTTGTGCCAGTATACGACTAAAAACATTTATCAAAAAGCCTTACAGTCAAAATTGTAATTCACAAGAACGGACAACTTTTTCAAGGATCTACGTTATTTATAGCGAGCACCTTAGCGGTTTTGTAAGTGTGGATTTAGCGCTCTTAATATAACTGAAATAGAATAGCAGTAACAGAGAAAAACATCATTCGTCATAGTCGGATTGATATACAACTACGCAGTGTTACATCAGCACAATACACTAGTGCTGTACTTCCGCATAACCATGAAATTCAAAGTTTGTGTGGGCTATAAGTGAGCACCAATTCGCCCATTCCTAGTGAACCTAGGATTGATATGCAACCAAATTATTTGAACGGATTACTCACGGTGGTAAATATATTTTTAATTGTATGGGAACACATTGATCTAAATAAGTTGACATGTAAATTTGACATTACTAATAATAAAAACAATGATATTTTATACATATTAAATAAAACCGAACGCGTGAAAACAAACCTTTCTCTCAATCATATAAAAATAAATATCTTGAATTGTACAGACGAAGACAATAGTTATTCAAAACCTAAATAAAAAACTTAGTTCAAACAATGGGTGGAAAATTATCAAATAAGAATTTTTTAAACTTTAGTTAAGAGAGTTTGAAACACATTTCGGTATGATAATATAAAAAAATTACTAGGCTTAAATAATGAAACTCTGATATTTAATAAAATATGATATTTAACGCGGGCTAAAAATTTGTGCGTAAAATTTACTTATTTTTGCTTTTTATTTCTGAAGGCAGAGTATTGTAAAGCATTACACACTGCACCTAATAAAACAGTTATTAGTTTAAGCCCTGCTGAGATCCGATAAAGGCTTGAGTGGTGTGGTGGTCAATTAACTTATGTGAATATAATAGAATATAATATTATAGAATAGAAGAGAATAGAATAGAATAGAATAGAATAGAATAGAATAGAATAGAATAGATATAATAGAATAGAATAGAATAGAATAGAATAGAATAGAATAGAATAGAATAGAATAGAATAGAATAGATAGAATAGATAGAATAGAATAGAATAGATAGAATAGAATAGAATAGAATAGAATAGAATAGAATAGAATAGAATAGAATAGAATAGAATAGAACAGAATAGAATAGAATAGAATAGAATAGAATAGAATAGAATAGAATAGAATTGAATAGAATAGATAGAATAGAATAGAATAGAATAGAATAGAATAGAATAGAATAGAATAGAATAGAATAGAATAGAATAGAATAGAATAGAATAGAATAGAATAGAATAGAATAGAATAGAACAGAATAGAATGAATAGAATAGAATAGAATAGAATAGAATAGAATAGAATAGAATAGAATAGAATAGAATAGAATAGAATAGAATAGAATAGAATAGAATAGAATAGAATAGAATAGAATAGAATAGAATAGAATAGAATAGAATAGAATAGAATAGAATAGAATAGAATAGAATAGAATAGAATAGAATAGAATAGAATAGAATAGAATAGAATAGAATAGAATAGAATAGAATAGAATAGAATAGAATGGAATAGTGTAATACGCGGCCCCGTGTTACAACCCAATGATGTTCGATACAGTGCTCTTTAAGGTCAAATAATCTAAATTTGTTCTTATACCATATTCCTCTTTACGGTAATTTTAGAAACAATCTTTGTTAGTTTCAAGCAGTTTTAATCGATATTTCTCGAACTGCAATTTTATTTGTAATTAATAGGGTTTTATAAAATAGACAGAACCGCGCACGATACGGATGAAACACGTGGAGGACTATTGTGTCTCAGTGAACTTATTTCGCTTAGTTGTAGAAGTTACGCATTGGAATTACTGTGTAAGACTATCCGAACTTCAGCGAACAATGGATAAAACACTGAACTAAATATTTGTGAGTTTTTTTGTCATTGAAGTCGTTATACGGATTATACAGAACATTTTTCTTTATAACATAAATCATTTTACTATGTTCAGATTATCATGTGTTTTCAATCATTTGACTATATTCATTCCAATCCAGACATTTGTGCAAGAATAATTTCTTGTGCGCAAAACATTTTTCTTTATAAACATAAATCATTTCAACTTTTGTCGTCTAGAAGACGGAAAATTTAGTTTAACTGTGAATAGTGTTTAAGACCTATTTTTGCATAAAAATCTATTTTGACAGCTGACTAACATATATTCAATTTGGACTAATTGTGAATTATATTGCTAGTTGCAACATTATATCTAATATACGTATGACCATATGTTTTTGCCTTCTCACATCAACCATCCGAAAAAGATTAGAGACTGATTAGGCGCACGGGTAGTTATAATAGCCACCATTGATATGTAGCATGGGTATAAAATAACGAACTAGAAAGCAACCCCGGAAATCGACCTCTACATTATGGTGCCCCGGTTCGTCGAACTCACAACCAGCAAAGAATTAACAAACATCTAGAGTTTAAGAAATTCAAGCAATTTGAATGACTACTACAAGATGAGTAAACTCTAAGACACATATCACAGAAAAACACCCTCTCTGGATTAAAATGCTCGAAGACAGCTGCACGATGGCGGGTGAAGACGATGTTACACTGCCATCTATTCCCGACAACACTCATACGCTTAAGATGAGGGCCAGTTCAGGAAATACAGGAAGCCCGATGGTGAGCCCAGCAACAAACCGCATCACCACATGGACACAGTATAAAATATGTCAATTTGATCCAGAATACCTTGATGCGTGGGTCGACGATGTCACTTTACTGGCCAAGGTGTCCAATATAACAGACGAGGGCTCAATATTTCTGAGTGCTTGGGAGACGATCCCAATGTCTTTCAGACGCGGACTCAAAGATACACTGCATCAATACACTGAGGGCGCATGTGCGCAGCCATGGCAGAGCCTGCAACGCGCCGTCAAGCAGCGTTTGACACCAGATCGAGAAGACAGGCTTACTGAATTAATGAGCCAGATGTCCCTAGGTAGCCACACGCCTTCTGAGATATTTAGGGAAATGGAGCACAAAGCCTTAGAATTCAACCTGCCCAAGGAAATCGTAATGCGATTGTTCATAGACAATCTCCCGCCGGCACTACAAGAGATGGCCACGTTCTTGCGCGAATCCCTCCAAGTACAAGACGACGTTCTGCCGGCACGTCTAGACAAGTGGTGGAAGAAACACCACTACAGCTTACCGGCCCAAGAGAAAGTCCACATCACCCCAAGAATGTTCAAATCACAACCCACCACATCATCAGCCGAAACAAATGTCACGAATGAACGCCTCATCAGCCTGCTCGAGAACCTCACCGTAAGGCCAAATTTGGCCTCAGTCGATGTTTTTGCCTTCTCACATCAACCATCCAAAAAGATCAGAGACTGATTAGGCGCACGGGTAGTAATAATAGCCACCATTGATATGTAGAATGAGTATGAAATAACGAACTAGAAAGCAACCCCGGAAATTTACCCCTACAATAGAATAGAATAGAATAGAATAGAATAGAATAGAATAGAATAGAATAGAATAGACTAGAATAAACTAGAATAGAATAGAATAGAATAGAATAGAATAGAATAGAATAGAATAGAATAGAATAGAATAGAATAGAATAGAATAGAATGAATAGAATAGAATAGAATAGAATAGAATAGAATGGAATAGAATAGAATAGACTAGAATGGAATAGAATAGAATAGAATAGAATAGAATAGAATAGAATAGAATAGAATAGAATAGAATATAAAAGAATAGAATAGAATAGAATAGAATAGAATAGAATAGAATAGAATAGAATAGAATAGAATAGAATAGAATGAAATAGAATAGAAGAGAAATGAATAGAATAGAATAGAATAGAACAGAATAGAATAGAACAGAATAGAACAGAATAGAATAGATTAAATAGTATAGAATAGAATAGAATAGAATAGAATAGAATAGAATAGAATAGAATAGAATAGAATAGAATATCTTTATTTGGATTCAAACCACACATATTCCATCAAATAATAAAATTGAAAAATGTACAATATATATATTTTTAAATTATCACATCACATATAATTGTGCAATTAGTCATATATAGATAAGTATATCTCACTAGTTGTACTATAAAACAAAACAATAACAGAAAGAACGGTTGTAGAGAATTATAGATACATTATCAAAATAGGAACAATTAAGGTATAATTCGAGTGAAACATTATCCAAAAATTTGAGAACCATGACTAGCAATTGGTGTATGTATTGTTGACTAACATGATGATAAAATGCACAGAATTTCAAATATGATAAAACAAAACTTGGAAATGAAAATCTCACGAAAATCTGTTTCCGATAACAATTATGCTTGTTTTTTATTCAACCATGAAAAAGTATTATCATAATCAATATAAAAAATATCAGCAGCACTAGACTCTTTCAAGTTCAGTAGATAAAAATTTAAAAGACATCTTAGACGGAGGCAATTCTCTAAGCCCCTTTGGCATTTGGTTATAAATTTTGTAGATTTTCGAGAAAGAGAATAACTTGCTCGCAACATTCCCCACCAAAGGAGGGGATATTGCCAAATGCCCAGATCTAGTTCCAACTTCATGACTCTTTCTTATCGGAGTCATATAGGCACCAGTACACTGGTTCAGATGGAAAACTTTTATGCAATAGCACATCCTCCGAAACCACAAAGATTGCAATGACACAAACCGTAATCTAGAGGCGTATATAGTGCAGTATGTAGGACTAATTTGTTTCACAACTTTTCTTTGTACAGCTTCTATCTTATTGGACAATCCCTTTTTAATGGATTCCAAGTAGCAACAGCATATTCTAGTATTGGTTTAATCCATATGATATACATTTTAAGTTTAATGTCATTCGATAAAATATTTCGATTTATTAGTGCCCATCTTTTTTTGGCACTGCCTACTATTCTTTCAATATGTCTCTCAGCAGAAGCTGTACATTGAATAGTTATACCTAAATCCTTAATTTCTTGCATAAGTTTAATTTCAAACACATTATTAATCACTGCATCCTGAAAATAAACATAATGAAAGTTTGTTCTGTTACCTATTTTTAAAGCTCTCGTCTTTTTATTGTTTATTCTCAGCCCTAGCGTAATCAAATATCTACTCAAATCATACAAATCTAATGTCACATTATTTTTGGAGAATTCGACATTTTTGGATCAATTGGGAAGATTATTTTCAAATCATCAGCAAATTTGCAAACTCGACCGTTAAGGATCTTATTTTCCAAATGTGCAAACACAATTTTAAATAAAAGTGGCCCCAAACTTTATCCCTGTGGAACTCCACTCGTTACTCGTTTCGATTTTGATATCAAATCGTTTACTTGAATACTCATTCATCGATTATATAGATAGTATTTAAGTAATCTAAAAATATTCGGATCAATATTCAACAAACTAATCGCATTCAAAATAGCATCAAAAGATATAGAGTCAAAGGCTTTTGAAATATCTATAAATACAATTAATGCGTCTAATTTATTCTCATCTAATGAAATTACATGTTTCCACATGGAGAGCATGTTAGTAGTTGTCGATCTATCTTTCGTAAATCCATGTTGACATAAATCAAAATCAGCCGGCAACATACATTCTAAATGATCTAGTATCACTCGTTCTATTATCTTCAAAAACGAAGGGACAATAGAGATTAATCTATAATCACTGGCACACGTTGACTTACTTACTTTTGGCAGCGGCTTAGCTACTATCGTTAGTATATCGATTGGTAATTTCCCTTTCATCAAAATTCTATTTATAAAGTAACAGAGCACATTCCTAAAGGTTAAGGGTAATTGAAGCAGGTTATCAATCGAAATACCAAAGTGATCTTTTTGTTCTTTTGATTTGATTTTTAACATCAATTTTATCAATTCATCACTGTCAATAACAAGTCCTGATTCCTGGTCTCCCAAAGGATCAGGTATTTCCTTAAAATTTCTTTCGTTCTGTGGATTACCTATCAAATTGCCAAAAACATCATCCAATTCACAGAGAAATTCGTACTCAGTTTTATCCACTGGTAATATAAGCTTTAAATTTTCCTTATATTTACAATAATCTGTGAGGAGTTTGTATCCTAGTCTAGGATTACTCTTCATTTTGGCCAAAATAATTCGTTCTGATCTTTGCCGAATTATCAGCAGTGATGAATTAATTTCGTTATCAATGAGATCTAACCTCATTTGTTTAATACTATTGATAAGACTACACTTTATTATATTATCTCGTTTAATTCTTAGTTTACACAATTTCCTATTAATTCGTTTCGGTATAATGTCCGTAAACGTAGATGCCTGAAATAAAATAGATAATAACGATGAAACAAAAGAAACAAACTCGTCAGTGTTCAAGAAATAAAACTTTCATAATCAATCAGTAAGCTTAATTCTCTAAAAAGATTCCAGTTGATTCTGAAACAGTGCACGTGTGCATTTTCAAAATTTAGTTTCTGTGTTTTGCTACTCAAGATGTTCCATTGTAGAATAATTTGTTTGTGATCCAATTCTTTGAAATAATTTACAACATCATAACTGTGTGATTTCACCATTTCAATTTCTAAATATACATGATCTAAGCATTGCGAACCTCTAGTTGATTCATTTATAATCTGCTTGAGATCATGATTAGAAAAAAATTGATTATTTCACAGTCATGTAACTTATTAAAGTCACCTACCACTACATTATAGCCATGACAGTCAAAAATAGCTTGAAAAGAATTTGTAAAAGATTGATCATCATATAAAGTAGCATACGGCGGTCTGTAAACAGCAGTTTAAATCAGATTATCAATTTGTATAGATAAAAAATCAATGATAGCATTATCTTCACTAGTATGCAAAATTTTCGCCTTTAATACTGATTTACTATAAATGAGTACTCCTCCACTTCTTTTATCCAGCGATCTGTCTTTTCTAAATAAAGAATAGTGAGGAATATCAAATTCATGGTTTTCTATGTCATTATCAAGCCAGGTTTCAGATAAAATTATAAAATCAAAATCATTACTTATTATAAAATTACAAAGCAAAAAATGTTTGTTCCTAACACTTTGAAAGTTAGCATAAAATAAGGTAAATGTGGAACACGACTTATCTAAACAATAATCGACTTTTACTGATTCAGCTTTGTTGGCTTCTTTATTATACGTTTCCCAGGTTTTGAGGACATTCTTCCTCTTCCCGAATAGAGTAGAATAGAATAGAATTGAATAGAACAGAATAGAATAGAATAGATTAGAATCGCAGAGAATAGAATAGAATAGAATAGAATAAAATAGAATAGAATAAAATAGAATAGAATAGAATAGAATAGAATAGAATAGAATAGAATAGAATAGAATAGAATAGAATAGAATAGAATAGAATAGAATAGAATAGAATAGAATAGAATAGAATAGAATAGAATAGAATAGAATAGAATAGAATAGAATAGAATAGAATAGAATAGAGAATAGAATAGAATAGAATAGAATAGAATAGAATAGAATAGAATAGAATAGAATAGAATAGAATAGAATAGAATTGAATAGAATAGAATAGAGTAGAAAAGAATAGAATAGTATAGAATGGAATAAAATAGAAAAGAATAGAATAGCATAGAATAGAATAGAGTAGAATATAATAGAATAAAATAGAATAGAATAGAATATTTATATTTGTATTCAAACCACATATGATCCATAAAATTGATAATAATATTGGAAAATGTACAATGAAAAGTAATATATGACATCACATAAATATGTGCAATTAGTCTCATATAGATAAGTAAATCTCACTAGTTGTACTGTACAATATATCAACATGTGGATGTGGTAATGTGTCTCAGCTGTTAGAGCACCAAATACCCAAATCAGATGTGCCCAGATTCGAGCTCTATCAGCGGCAAATTTTGCACATTACGTGTTGTATTCTCAATAAGAACGAAACGAATCTACTGAATAAATTGCCATTGGTACACTACACAATACTTAGTTTATACTGCCAAAAGTGTGTACTTAATAGGTCAGATGTTAATTTCAAGATTGCAACCTTCATTTTAGTAATCAATTAGCAATTTAAGCCCTGATGATGTCCAATATAAATTTCACTGGTGTGAAGGTCTATTAAATTATATGGATGTTAATTAACATGTCATACAAAATTAAATTTTATATTTTTACATTTCAAGCTACCGCTGGATTCATAAACAAATTTGTGTTTTTTTAAATATTGTAATTTTTAATTTTTTTTCTTCAACCATCTCAAATAGGCCTCTTCAGATACATGTCGTGCTTTTGTGCTTTCTTCCCACAAAAGATTGTCCAACAACGAGCTTAATCTCGATCACCCTTAATATCGACAGGAAAAGTCAAGTTAAAGCGTGATTACACTTTGTTACAGAGGAAAGCAGAGCAGGCACGAACACCTCCGTAAGACACCGCGCCCCCTTCTGGTGTTAGGCACGTCTATCCTGACTGGAGTAACACAATGAAACGCTGATCATTTTACAAGGCAACCTCGGTGACGCTCCTTCCTCTGGACCCATCATGCCAAACACCTCCCGGTTTAAAGTGCTCCCCTTCACAACTAGCTTAAACAGCAAGAGCCATATCTCACCCAACAAACCAAAGCTATACCGCGTCATCGTAGCTGACACCGCCGGGTAAAGACACCAACTAATGGAATTCTTCCTCTTGTCTCCAGAGACAGTCCTAAATCCTCACGTCAAACTAATATCATGACCTGTGCAGAGGTCCTGAAGCTGAAAAAATGTAAGACTCTCACGGCGCCACGGGCCACCGATCCATTCCATACAATTTCATCCTCCTCCAACCATACCGACACCAACCAGGAGAGTAGAGACAGCACTTGGTCAGATCTTGTCCACTCTCGCCCCCGCAACACTGCTTCTGAGCAACGCCTTGAGCTCAGATAACTCGCATTCGTTCTGCTTTTAAATCCTATAATTATCTCACCCGCCTGATAAAAGTGGGACTAAGGAAATCCAGATCGATGCTGCCCACTCCATTATCATAATCAAGCGGTCAGTCACCCTTAACAGCCCATGGTCTCGCTCCGGCTGCCAGCGTAAAACTTCCGCACGCTTCTCCTCCTCGGTCTAACACTCTTTCTCATGGATCCTTTTCATCAATTCATATCAATCAAACAACTGCGAGCATTTTGATCCTCTAACGAGCTAGATATGTGCTTTCTTGATGAAACGTGTCTGTCCTATTCCATACACTGTGATGATCTTTTCCTCATTAATGGTTACACATTATGTAGAAGTGACAGAACTGTTGGTCTCGGGGAGTGGTATCGTTGTCTAAATTCAATCCTCTCCTATGCCTAACTGTTTGTCTGAAAAAACTCACTAAAATTTGAATTTTTCATTTCAGAAACTGATTTTAGACCAAAACTTATGTTTGCCGTACCTACAGACCCCGAATCTCCTTATAATCGACGATACTGGTAAGGCTCAACTTATGTCCAATTTTTTTCTGAACATTCCGATCAATATATCGTCGTGGGCGACCTTAATCTTCCTCTGGTTAACTGGCAAAATCTAACTTCAGAAAATCATCCGCTGCTTTGGCTCTTTGCACATAACCTACTAAATCAATTTGTTCTCTTTCCTAGCCGAGGAAACAACCAACTCGACTGTGTCCTATCCAACAAAGATGTGACCAATCTTCAATCTCCGGAGATCTTCCGCAATCTCGATCTTTGCCAGGTATCCTTCCTTATTCCTCTTGTATCCTCTATCTCAAGAGTGAGAATTCAAGCGTGCAGGCGATTCACTGACTGAAGAGAGTTTAGCTGACTCTGTGATGCCGTTAATAGGAGAGATATATTTCTCCCAGACAACATTTCCTCGTGTTTTCTGATGTTCATATTGTCTTATCTTCCCACTTTACTTCTGCTACCTCTATTCAACACATTAGCGCGACAAACAATTTGAACGCCTTGTTTAAAGCACGCGACAACCTTACACGCAATTTTAAATCACGAAAGTTACCATTTGTTCGCGTTCTCGAACTCTGACGTATCAATGAGTTCATTAAACAGGTAATCAACAAACAAGCGCTCAACGTCGTAAGATGCATTCAAACAGCATCCAACTCCCGAATAAAATTCGCAGTCATCCAAAACCAGTTGCTAAAAAAATCCTAAATCTCAGACATTAACTTCTTACGGTGGGATGACTCCAACTTTGCTGAAGACTACCTAAATTAACTCGTAGATCCTTTCTCCATTCCCAATCTGCCCGTTAAGATGCTCGATATCAGGGACGCTGAGAACCTACGTTGGATCGACATTTCCCCGGCCTCCGTCTTTCAATCAATCAAAGACAATAAATCTAAACACCAATTTGATCAAACCGATGTTTCTGCCGGCATGATTGCCGTACTTCGTTGGAATCCCTTCTCTCTAGTCTCTGATGTTATCAACAGATGCCTTCAAACTAACTATCTTCCCCCAGAGTGGTTTAATTCGACGATCTCTCCTATCTTAAAAAACAACACATCATTAATCTCCTTATTCAAAGATCTCCGCCTAATTATTATCGTCTCTGCTTTCACTAAAATCTTCGACAGTGTCTTATATACATTAATCTACACTTTCAGTAATTCTCGAGAAAACTTCTGTGTCCTCGTCGATCAACATGTCTTTCTGAAAAGCCGTTCTTCTTCCAACAACTTAGTCAGTGTCCTTAATCTCTGCTACTTTTCCATTTCTAAAGGTTGTGATTGCACTCTCCTCTTCTTACATATATCTAAGGCTTTTGATTCATTGTCGTTTTCGGAATTTGAATCCGCCATATTGAGTAGTTGTATTTGTGGCAGCAACCTCAATCTTATCAGCTACTATTTCCGAAAACATTACACAACTGTAAAAATCGTAACTATTCACTCGAGGTCAGTCTTTATCCGATCTGGAGTTCTTCAGGGTTCCGTACTTGGTCCTATACTTTTCAACCTAACACACACAGGTGCAGGTTGAGGACAACCTATTCAAGCTGTTAAAATATGCAGATAACATAGTAATAGTATACAGTAACACAACAGCATCAAACAATTCCTCACCTCTTATCACTCAGCTTTTATCTTGCTACACTCGCAACACAGCAGAATCTGTCTTAAACTAAACCCCGATAAAACTCGTCTGATGAAGCTTACTTCCGGCCTATTTTGTTCTCTCCCGAATGCAAATTTCCCCCTTGATATTGAAATAATTGACTCGGCCAAGCACTTTGGTATCTATTTTTTAAACCACTAGACTTCTCCACACATCTTAAACAAACTACTTCCAAAATCTTCAAATGGACCCGTTTAATCTGCTAGAAGGCTAAAAACCCCGAACTCCAACTCACATTGTTCAAGGTCTATATCCTACTGCTCATATCATATGCTAGCGAATTTTACTGCCCTTTCACTCTAGCCTCCTCTTACGCCATCGAACAGATTTCTTCCAGATTTCTGAAGCGTGTCTTTCCTCACAACCATAATTATTTGGAGCGCCTGCTCCTGGCTAACTTTCTATCGCTATAATTTACCCATCACCTAAGAGTCATTTTTTTCATTCTTAAGAAAACAACCTGCCTAACACTGTCAAATTTTGCTCATTCAAGACACAACTATGATACGCGCTAAAGCAACTCTTCAATTCAATCCAATTACACTCCAAATATATTTAACCAATCTATCTCTGTTCCAAAGACAAAAGTTTATTCAACGTTTTTCTCGCGGAAATAAAGCTCCATTCCCAGCATGAGTTTAAAAAGGCAGCTCACAGTGACTTCTTTAACACATTCCTATGCAAGACATCTGATTGGAAGCGCAACTGGTTCCTTCTTAATCCAAAATGCATCTTTATCCCCTAGGTCTTTTGCTAGTTTGGAGCGTTAATTCTCTTCTGGCTGAGCCCCCAATTTTAAAAATTCGGTTTTGATTCTAAACGTCAAATCTGGACTCTCCAATATCATTTTTAATTTCGTTTATACTCTTCACGATCTTTACTATTGTCGATACTACCTAGTCAAATGGAATCTCCTTCTCGTCAGAACGAACTGTCACGAAGTTGATGAAAGCGCTTCTCTTTCACAACTCTTTTCATCCTTAAGGCTAAATACTTTGCTAGTCACACTTTTCTAGTCCTACTTTTGATTTTTACCTAATCATTTCAATTGTTGGGTCTGTTGGATTTGTTGCCAAATAAATTTACTATTATTGTTTTTATTATTATTATTATTATTATTATTATTATTATTACTATTACTATTATTATTATTATTATTACTTTATTGTGTACATTGATGATCATTAATTCAAAATATCTAGTTTTTCATCATTTCGTAGACAGGTATGTTAACAAATGTAGTGGTGGTGTCATCATTTTCTTGGAAATGTACACTTCATTTCAAGCTGCAACATTCTTATAGTGCTGGCGCCATAATTAATTTTTTATGTATTCAAATTGAAAATTTGGTCCTAATGGCAGTTTTTAGACCACCATAAACAAATTTACACTATGATTTTCTTTTAGTTAATTAATTTGAACCGGGTTTGGATGGAAATGGACACAGTACAATCGTGGAAGATTTTAAAATACGTTATTGAATAATAACCAATTTACTCTCTGGTCATGATCCACTGAAATTTAAAGGAAAACAAATAAGTGTTTAGAATACTTAGATAATATTTATGTGGAGATAGAATTGATTCAATAGTACGATTACGAGGTTATTAATTACTTTAAGGAAATGGTCCATACACAGATTGTTCTTAAATGGAAATATCTTTATACCAAGTATTATAAAATCATAGATTTAAACGCTCAGGTTAAGAGTTCTAGAATAAATTGGGGAGCATTGAGCAAAGTTAAATGATGAGTTTTATTATGATTGCTTTTGTAACATGAACACAAATGATTATGTCTCATATCTGTTTTCTTTACCACACAATCTATTTCGTGCATCTTTTTTAAATGATACAGTATCAGAAGGATGGATAGAAGATTATGTACATAAAGAAGTAAATGGGATAATATGATGAAATGCAGTTTAGCTTACAATATTAAAAGAGTAAATTAGAGCTGATTGATAATGAAATTAATTCATTTCTACAGTTTATCCAACAAAGATCAGAATATATTATATTGTCAAAGCTTAATTAGAAACATAGGTTGGAATGCAAACTTTTGACCGAATGAAGTATATATAAGGAGAAAGTAAAACTGCTACAATCATTAGATAAAACGAAGATTGAATTGGTGTTAGCATTGGAGGAATTGTATGGAAATTTAATTTGTAACACAGGTAGTGAAAGCCAGAATACAATAGAATAGAATATATTTATTATGATTCAAACCACGCATGTTCCATCAAATAGATAAATATATTGCAAAATGTTCAATAGAAAAAAATTTCACATCACATAAATATGTGCAATTAGTCTCATATAGATAAGTAAATTTCACTAGTTGTACTGTACAATATATCAACAACAGGAAGTTCGGCCGTAAAGAGTAATAGATTCATCATCGAAATAGGAAAAATTAAGGTATAACTCGAGTGTAACTTTATGAAAAAAATGCGAACCACAACTAGTAGTTGATTGCATGTATTGTTGACTAACATGATGATATAATGCATAAAATTTCAATTTTAATAATACAGAATTATCATAATCAAAATTTAAAATATCAGCAGGATTGTAAATTTTTTCTAGTTCAGTACATAAAAATTTAAAAGACATCTTAGATGGAGGTGTTTCTCTAAGCTCCTTTGGCAATTGATTGTAAATTTTGTAAATTTTCGAAAAAGAGAATAACTTGCCCGCAACATTCTCCACCAAAAGAGGAGATACTGTCAAATGTATAGATCTACTTCCAACTTCATGAATCTTTCTTATTGGATACATATAGGCACCTGTCCACTGGTTCACATGGAAAAAATTTACGCAATAGCACACCCTCCGAAACCATAAACTTTTCAGTGATACAAACTGTAATCTAGTAGCGTATATAGTGCAGGAGATAGGACTAATTTGTTTCACAAACCATTTTTTGGTGGATTCCAAGTAGCGGCAGCATATTCTAGTATCGGTCTAATCCAAATTATATACATTTTAAATTTTACATCATTCGATAAGATATTTCTACTTATTAGTGCCCATCTGTTCTTGGCACTGCCTACTATCCTTTCAATATGTCTCTCAGCAGAAGCTGTACATTGATCAGTTATGCCTAAATCCTGCATTTCTTGCATAACTTTAATCTCAAAAACATCGTTAATCACAGCATCATGAAAATAAACATAATTAAATTCCGTTTTGTTACCTATTTTTAAAGCTCTCGTCTTTTAACTGTTTATTCTCAGCCCCGGTGTTGTCAAATATCTACTTAACTCAAACAAATCTAGTGTCACGTTATTTTTGGAGAATTTATTTTTTGGATCGATTGGAAAGATTATTTTTAAATCATCAGCGAATTTGCAAACTCGACCGTTAAGGATCTTAATTTCCAAATATTTAAATACGATTTTAAATAAAATTGGCCCCAAACTTTATCCCTGTGGAATTCCACTTGTTACTCTTTTCGATTTTGATATCAAATCGTTTACTTGAATACTCATTCTACGATTATATAAATAGTATTTAAGTAATCTAAAAATATTTTTATCAATATTCAAAAAAATAATCGCATTCAAAATAGAATAGAAATTAAGGATTTAGGCATAACTATTCAATGTACAGCTTCTGCTGAGAGACATATTGAAAGTATAGTAGGCAGTGCCAAGAAAAGATGGGCACTAATAAATCGAAATATCTTATCAAATGATATAAAACTTCAAATGTATATAATATGGATTAGACCGGTACTAGAATATGCTGTCGCTACTTGGAATCCATTAAAAAAGGGTTTGTCTAATAATATAGAAGCTGTACAAAGAAAGGTTGTGAAACATATTAGTCCTATTTCTTGCACTATATACGCCTCTAGATTACAGTTTGTGTCATTGCAATCTCTGTGGTTTCGGAGGATGTGTTATTGTATAAAAGTTTTCCATTTGAACCAGTGGACTGGTGCCTATATGACTCCGATAAGAAAGAGTCATGAAGTTGGAACTAGATCTGGACATTTGGCAATATCTCCTCCTTTGTGGGGAATGTAGCGAGCAAGTTATTCTCTTTCTCGAAAATCTACAAAATTTATAACCAATTGCCGAAGGGGCTTAGAGAAATGCCTCCATCTAAGATGTCTTTTAAAACTTTATCTACTGAACTTGAAAAAGTCTGCAATTCTGCTGATATTTGTTATTCTTTTGATTATGATAATACTTTCTCATGGTTGAATAAAAGACAAGGATAATTGTTATCGAAAACAGATTTTCTAGAGATTTTTATTTCAAGTTTTGTATTGTTATAATTGAAATGTTATGCACTATTTCTTCTAATTAGTTAACATTACATACAATCAATTGCTAGTCATGGTTCTCAATTTTTGCATAATGTTACACTCGAATTATACATTAATTGTTCCTAATTTGATAATGTATATATTATTCTTTTCAGTCGAACTTTCTGATATTGATATATTGTATTGTACAACTAGTGAGATATACCTATCTACATGATATTAATTGCACATTTATTGTGATGTGATAATTTTTTTTATATATTGTACAATTTCCAATTTTATTATTTGATGGAATATGTGTGGTTTGAATCCAAATAAAGATATTCTATTCTATTCTTAAAATAGCATCAAAAGATATAGAGTCAAAAGCTTTTGAGATATCTATAAATACAATTAATCCATCTAACTTATTCTCATCTAATGTAATTACATATTTCCACATAGAAAGCATATTAGTAGTTTTCGATCTATCTTATGTAAAGCCATGTTGACACATATCAAAATCAGCCGGCAACATACGTTTTAAATGATCTAGTATCAATCGTTCTATTATCTTTAAAAACAAAAGGATAATCGAGATTTGTCAATAATCACTGGTGCACTTTGGCTTACTAACTTTTGGCAACGGTTTAGCTACTATCGTTAGTATATCGATTGGTAATTTCCCATTCTTCAAAATTCTATTTATAAAATTGATTATGATAATACTTTATCGTGGTTGAATAAAAGACAAGAATAATTGTGATTAGCAACATACCTTCTTTAGATTTTTAATTTCACGTTCTGTATTATTAAAAGTGAATTGTTATGCAGTATATCATCATGTTAGTCAACAATACATATAATCAATTGAAAATCATGATTATCATTTTTTGCATAATGCTATACTCGAATTATACCTTAATTTTACTTATTTCGATGATGAATCTATTGTAACACGCAGCTCCGCATAACAACCCAACGACGTTCAAGTTTGACAAAAATAGTTCGCTTTTTAAGGTCAAATAGGCAAATTCTGGTTTTACAAAATATTTCTCGTAACTGTGATTTTAGCAACAATCTCTGTTTGTTTCAAGCAGTTTTGATTGAGATTTCTTGAACTGCAGAGTTAATTATAATTAATAGAGTTTTATTTAATAAATACACACACCCGCGCACAATACGCCGCTAACATGCACTGGATTTAAGTGACTTAACGATCAAAGCCAGAATACATATATTTTGTGTGATCTAAACTTTCTTACATAACCATTAACAGTTCAATTAACACCATGGATTTATATTTTGTGTATTTCTCAATCATTTATCCGAAACCCTATAGTTCAGTGGATTTATGTGATTTAACACTCAAAACCTAGCATACAGTGGATTACTGTGATATCGCAAAACTTGGAATTATATTTTGTGCTTATTGAGACTGCTTTTATGTGATTTTTATCTTTGCTTTGCAACATTGTGTTCAATAAAACAGTTACTTTTCAATTGAGCTTTCTCACATCACACTTCGGGAAAGGGCCAGGGATTAATCATGGATGCGGTTCGAAATAACAGCTACCAGGTATTAGGTGGGAGGACATAACCTCACTAAATAGGCAAATAGCCCGCAGAACATCTTACATTAACTACAAAACCTCCTACATAAATAGTGCCCCGCTTCGTCGAACTCACAGCCAATGAAGAAGTAATCAGCATCTAGCCTTTGCGAATATTAATCAGGCACGAGTCATTCCACTAGCCCAAGCACTTTCGATGAATGCCACGGAAGAGTGAATCCAGTAAAGCAGGGTAAACACATAAGAAAACAAATCCTGAGCCACAAATCACAGCGAACCACCCTCTCGAGATCACAATTCTTGAAAACAGCCACACGATGACGAGTGAGGACGATGTAACACTGCCATCTATACTCGAGAGCACACACACAAGGTGACGTCCAGCTCAGGAAATGCAGGAAGCCCGGTGGCGAGCCCAGCAACAAGCCCCACCACATGCCCCCAGTATAAGATACGCCAATTCGATACAGACTACCTTGACGAGTCGATCGACGATGTTACTTTATTGGTCAAGGTTTCCAATATAACAGACGAGAGCTCAATATTTTTGAGGGCTTGGGAGACAATCCTAATGTCTTTCAGACGCGGACTCAAAGATATACTGCATCAATATACAGAGGGAACATGTTCGCAGCCATGGCAGAGCCTGCAACGCGCCGTCAAGCAACGCCTGACAGCAGATCGGGAAGACAGGATTACAGAATTGATGGCCAGATGTCCCTAGGTAGCCGCACGCCTTCCGAGCTATTTAGGGAGATTGAGCTGAAAGCCTCTGAATTCAATCTAGCCAAGGAAATCTTGATGCACTATTCATTCAGAAGCTTCCTACGGCACTCCAAGAGATGGCCACGTTTCAACGCGATTCCGTCTAAGTGCAATACGACGGACTGCTGGCATGTCTAGACTAATGGTGGAAGAAACACCACTGCAGCTCACCTGCCTCAGAACCAGGTTGCATCAATTCACGGCTGTCCGAGCCTCAATCCACATCATTATCT
Organism: Eudiplozoon nipponicum; assembly: GCA_029291075.1. NCBI lineage: Eukaryota > Metazoa > Platyhelminthes > Monogenea > Mazocraeidea > Diplozoidae > Eudiplozoon > Eudiplozoon nipponicum. Next base: position 39,325 of record JAQBSW010007082.1, read on the forward strand.
GCTCGAACTAATGTCACCAATGAGCGCCTCATCAGCCTGCTTGAGAGCCTTACCGTCATTGTCTTTTATTCAACCATGAGAAAGTATTATCATAATTAAAATTAAAAATATCTTCAGGATTTAAGATTTTTTCTAGTTCAGTACATAAAAATTTAAAAGACATCATAGATGGAGGCGTTTCTCTAAGCCCTTTTGGTAATTGATTGTAAATTTTGTAAATTTTCGAAAAAGAGAATAACTTGCCCGCAACATTCTCCACCAAAGGAGGAGATACTGCCAAATGTATAGATCTACTTCCAACTTCATGAATCTTTCTTATTGGACTCATATAGGCACCTGTCCACTGGTTCAAATGGAAAACAGTTACGCAATAGCACACCCTCCAAAACCATAAACTTTTCAGTGATACAAACTGTAATCTAGTGGCGTATATAGTACAGGAGAGAGGACTAATTTGTTTCACAACTTTTATTTGTACAGCTTCTATCTTATTGGACAAACCCTTTTTTGGTGGACTCCGAGTAGCGGCAGCATGTTCTAGTATCGGTCTAATCCAAATTATATACATTTTATATTTTACATCATTCGATAAGATATTTCTACTTATTCGTGCCCATCTGTTCTTGGCACTGCCTAATATCCTTTCAATATGTCTCTCAACAGAAGCTGTACATTGACTAGTTCAACCTAAATACTTAAATTCTTGCAGAGGTTTAATCCCAAAAACATCATTAATCAAAGCATAATGAAAATAAACATAATTAAATGTGTTCTGTTGTAACGCGCGACTCCACGTTACAACCCTACGAAGCTCAAATTTGACAAATGTAGTTTTCATTAAGGTCACATATGCTAGTTCTGGTTTTACACAAAATTTTTCTTAACTGTGATTTTAGAACAATCTCTGTTAGTTTCAAGTAGTTCTAATTGAGATTTCTTGAACTGCAAATTATTTTTAATTAATAGGGTTTTTGATTTAAAACAGGCCTTCAAGTTGCAATGTTCTCTCATTCGAGTAAATAACCGTCTGGTCGATCGGCCTACGTAAGTTGATCGACAACTTGCGCATGTATATGGGTAAATAATATTTGATATCGACATTAACGGCTGTTTCTCTTTGATGTTTTGTTTAATACACATACAAACCCGCGCACAATACGCCGGTAACATGCAGTGGATTTATGTGACATAACGATCAAAGCCAGGATTTATGTATTTCATGTGCATCTACAACTCTGCTAAGGCATTTTGGATTTATATCTTCTTTTCTTTTTCAATCATTAACATAAAATAAATAAGGATTCAGCCAAGACATCCTGGATTTATGTATTTTGAGTAATTTCGCATTCACACAAAAATGTAAATTCTGCCGAGACATTTTGGATTTATTTATTGTGTTTATTGTGACTACTTTAATCCAAGACAATAATTTGTGTTGACAATATATAATTTTGTTGCCGTTTAGAACACGGTCTATTTGGATTAACAGTGAATTTTAATTTGCTTTGCAACATTGTGTTCAATAAATGTAAGATGATTCGACTTAGCCTTCTCACGTCCACCTTTGGAAAAATGTCGGGGACTAATTATAAGCACGGATCTAAACAGCAGCTATCAGGCATATGTATAAATGGTATAGTATCCCTAAATAGACAGCTACCCCACAAAACCTCTTACAATAACCACAAAACTTCCTACACTGGTACATTTTGTAAAGCTCTCGTCTTTTTACAGTTTGTTCTCAGCCATTGTGTTATCAAATATCTACTCAAATCATACAAATCTAGTGTCATATTATTTTTGGAGAAGTCGACATTTTTTGGATCCATTGAAAACATTATTTGTAAATCATCAGCGAATTTGCAAACTCGACTGTTAAGGATCTTAGTTTCCAAATTTGCGAATACCACTGTAAATAAAATTGGCTCCAAACTTTATCCCAGTGGAATTCCATTTGTTATTCTTTTAGATATTAATATCAAATCATTTACTTGTATACTCATTCTTCGATTTTATAAATAGTATCTAAGTAATCTAAAAATATTCGGATCAATATTCAATAAATTAATCGCATTCAAAATAGCATCAAAAGATATATAGTCAAAAGCTTTTGAGATATCTATAAATATAATTAATGCATCTAACTTTTTCTCATCTAGTGTAATTACATGTTTCGACATAGAAAGCATATTAGTAATTGTCGAACTATCTTTCGTAAAGCCATGTTGACTTATATCAAAATCAACCAGCAACAAACATTCTTCATGATGTAGTATCAATCGTTCTATTAATTTAAAAAAAGGGATAATAGAGATTAGTATATAATCACTGGCGCATGTTGGCCTACTTACTTTTGGCAACGGTTTAGCTACTATCTTTAGAATATCGATTGGTAATTTCTCCTTCTTCAAAATTCTATTTATGAAATTGCAGAGCGCATTCATAAAAGTTAAAGGTAATTGAAGTAAGTTAGTAATCGTTACACCAAAGTGATCGTTTTTTATTTTATTTTTAACATTAATTTTATCAATACATCACTGTCAATAACAAGTCCTGGTACCTGGTCACCGAAGGATCAGGTAGATCCATGAAATTGCTTTCATTCTGTGCCAATTAAATCCCAAGAAACTCCATGAAATTGGAGCCGGCTTATCCTCCAAAAGGAGTCAGCCGCAGTAAAGTAAGTAGTAGTAAATACATCATCCAATTCACACTCAGTTTTATCCACAGGTAATATGAGCTTTAATTACTTCTTATATTTACTGTAATTTGTGAGGAGTTTGTATCCTAGTATAGGATTACTCTTCAGTTTGGCCAAAATAATTCTTTCTGGTCAATGACGGATTATCAGCAGTGATAAATTTATTTCTTTCTCAATCAAATCTAACTTCATTTTTTAAAACTATTGATTAGACTACACTTCATTATATAATCGCGTTTAATTCTTAGTTTACATAATTTCCTATTGATTCAACGAGTTTACTCAGCGGGGTTCAACGCCACAACAGAAAGAATCACAAACCAAGTAAACCAGAGCTGGTCTCAAGTGTCTAGGAGTACTTCTGGACACTGCTACATTAACTGACCTTCTCGGCATTTTCCAGAGAATGTAAACCGGCCCTGTTAAGGGACCTCGACAGTACTAACTCAGCCTTCCTGGCAATAAAACTGACTTTGTAACGTCGTACGGCATTTACTTGAAGCTAGGGCGTTTACAAAATTGGCGACCGCGCCAGGATACTGAGTACTGTACTGTTTTTTCTTTTTAGTCATCAGAAAACATTTGGTAAAAATACAATTTTCGGTGTTTATTTTTTTAATTTTTTTGTAGGGGATTACAATAAATTAACTTTTGCGTATATATTTTTACTCTGGTTGTTAATCTCTCTAAATCCGAGGTCTTCTGGGGAATTTTGTTTGGTATATAATTTTTAGAATGAAGGTTTTCTATTCAATAATTTTCCTACGTAAAAACAGTACATCTTGGTGATATGTGAACGAACATTGACTGTACGAAAGAGTAGAACTGACGTGATCGACAGATTCAACTGAGGAAGATTCTTTTTCAGCTATGGAATCTGTTAGTGGGTAAGCGTTTCGTATAAAGTCCTTTTATACATTTTCATATTGATTATACAGTTATGCTTTTAAGATCCCGTAAGATTATTAGAATGTCAGGTCCAATTTTAGATATTGATGTTCCTGTTTGGGATGGAGATAGCGAACTATTCTTTATGCGCGTAGACTCCACTTTCTTCTCGTTTCCAGATTATAAAAGTTATCAAAAACTGTGAAAGGTTTTTGCAAAAACAGCCTTCTGAATTGCAGCGACGGATTTATCCGAAGCTTGAGGCCATTAGGAAACTACCTAATCCTATTTTGGGCCTACAAAATGAAGTAGAATCCTTGCTGGGTCCCACAGAAACCGAACAGATAATAAATAAATACGCGCAGTTAGACATGCCAAACCTTGGCCCCATCGAGATTTTAAGGGAATTACGGAAACGTTGGTATAAAATCAATATTTCTGACCATGAGACTAAGGTTGTTTCTATTAACAATCTTCCACAATCACTAAAATTATTCGCCAGAGAGCCCCCCAACACTTTCCATATAGAAGACTTATCTGAGAGATGTGAAATAGAATTTAGGGTTTTTGAACCTAAGTTGAATTCGTCATCATTTTGTCCGCACCACAGGATGGTAGGCTCTCCTTTTTAGAGAGGACAATAGAGAACATG
>JAQBSW010007083.1:0-43564 GCA_029291075.1 Eudiplozoon nipponicum
TTAATTTGTTTTGCCTATATATGTATATGTGGCGAAAGCTGCAAACAGTTAATGTTCGTGACTGCATAGAAATTGTGCAACCGACATTTACAGACAAGTTCAATGTGTGCGAGACTTCTAGACGTGAGAGCGGCATATCTAAATTTTATTTTCAAATATATTTAAAGCGGTTTGATCCTCGAGAGACAGTTTGCCGTCGTACTCTGATGAGGATCATGGAGGGTCGAAACGCGTCAGTGCGTTGCGGCTGGCGGTAGTTTTGTTATGTTGTTCGACGTCTGGTTAAATACAATGGGATTGGTGTTTACTTGAAGCTCGCAAACTTGATTTAAAGAATTGTTACCAACAAAATAGAGATTTACAACTTCAACTTAACACATGTTATTCTATCAAATGCAAATACTCTCGTTCTAAAAGCTAGCTTTTATCACTTTTTGTGGTAATTTTGACCTCATAAATTAAATAAATAACAGCAAGATGCTGCTTTTGCGGAGAACTCATATTTATTCAATTATTTTTAGGCGTTGCGAACCAATTAACAAATTAGTCCAAATATGACCGGAAGAGTAAATCAAAGTCAGCATGAACGGAAAGTATAATCTCATGCACATCCGTATCGTGCTCACTGGCGACGCATCAGTAGGAGCCGGTATTACGCCTCTTACCCACTATATATTTGGGTGAGGAATGTGGGAAAATAGTACGGTACAATCACATATACGAGTAACAAGTGTTCAGAAATAGTTGTAATTATCAATTTTGGTGATGTTTAGCATACCTAGATATCTATTATGGAGGTTCCTTGTACCGACTCGGCAACCAAAGTTTTGGTACCACGTAACTATTCGGCAATCATAGTGTTGGAATCTGGTTTTGACACAACATCTATAGTGGTAGTACCCTTTACAACACTGTATATAAATAATATAATGTGAATTGGCCCTGAAGTCGCATTGACCGAGATTATAAATGAAGTTAGCTTCACTTCTGCAGGTGTACACATTCGTGTAAGAGATTATACCGACCAATTTTACCATATTCCTTGCCCAAATATATAGTGGGTATTTGGCGCAATACCAGCTCCTACTGATGGGTAACCTGTAAGCACGAAACGCGTGTGCACTTATTGTACTTTCCGTTCATGCTGCCTTCGGTTTTTCCTTCTTGTCATATTTGAACTAATTTGTTACAAGGTGCGCAACACCGAACACACAATTGCATATTCGTCATTCATCATAGATGGTTTTGTGTCTGTCTTATAATGACATATCGGTAATGATAATTTAGTTTAATTTCTCAAAAGATTTTCCGAAGATTAGACAAATGATAAAAAGACTGACCAAAATGCAAGCCGATATGAAATCTGAAAATGCATACGCTAAACTTCTGCGTTTAAATTTCCGAGTTAATTTACTCCAACAAAAAATTTCGTCATTTCGAGGTCTGCCTGTAACCGATATAAAAACGCCACGTAAAAACATATAAATGCCTTTATTTCGCATATACTTTCCTTGACTGAATGATCTTGTAATGTAAAAATGAGCCCGAAAAGAATAGAATGTTTATTATGTGAGGATACACCTTGAAATATTTTCCACAGCGAAATAAATTGTAAATAAATCCCGAAAAAAATTTGCATAATTAAGGCATAAATATATAAACGGCAATAACAATGCACAATTAAAAAATGTGTGCGAAACTTCATTTAACAGCATAAATTTATAATTTAGGAACAAAAATATTTTTTCAGCTGTGTACTAGATTTTCACATCCAGTATTTACTGCAATATTTCATTCGGTATCAATTCTTGCTTAAAATGTATTAAAATATGTCATTTTGACTAAATTTATACGAAATTCCTTTGTTTTCAAACATTGCACTTTCCCCATTTACCAGTAAGGAGGTGGTCCTTTTAGGACTGGATATTTTCACATTTTTAATCGAGATATTTGTAATAAATCGCTATGAGATTTAAATGAACATGAGTGAGCATAAAATAATAGACGAGTTGATTGCCACAAGCCGATGCCTTTTATTGCCATTTATCAATTTTTTTTTAAATTCGAGTACATCTTAAACATATTTTTTCTGCTCTTTTATATAAACGACTATTCATTTCGCGGGTGGTTATAGAATTTATTTAAATAAAGTGTGGTATGTGCACTATGACCAGACTGTAGCCAGTCCCAAAGAACAGAAAGTATTTTAAATTACACATACTAGCACATTTCATCAGAACAAAAATGGAAAAATATTACCTGTGATCAAAACTTAATAAAAGGATTTTTAAAATAGCTTATATAAAGCTCTAATAAAAAAATCATTACCATAAATTTTGCGTCATATAAATTATTTTTTTCCAACTCTGACAGTGAAAATGGCAATTGGGAATGCGTCGATTTCTCCGTCGTGTTTTTGGAAAAATAATAGTAATGGTCGTCATTCTAATTCCTCAAAATTTAATTATATCACTTTTATCACTACCGACAAAAACGGCGTTTGCAAAACATATTAACTAATTAAATTTATATCCTATAAATTTGAACTATTAAGTGTCGCTTAAGCTGAGAGAACACTATGATAAGAATGAAATCAGTAGTTTTTTAATAGTGTAAATCTTACTCAATTTCAACATTTACTGCAAAATCGGCCGAAATTTTGGTCGTGGCTAAGACAACAGGACGTGATAGTGTTTCCGATGTATCGCCAATCCATAGCTGACATTGACTACCAACCGAAAGTGAGATTGTAGAAAATGATTCGGCAGTGCTCATGCTGTTGCCGGGTCCCAAAGTGCTGGTAACTTCACTGGTTGGACTGATACAGTAAGGCTTTGTGTAAATACTGAAATAGAGTGTCATATAGATACAAAAAAACATAAACTAATATGCATATCTTGGAAAATATATGTGATAGCATTCATTCCGATAATTTGAAACGAATTTCTAGAAAAATATAATTTGTTTATAGTCAACAACTTGACACGGGATCTTAGCGTTAGTATATTTTTTTTGTGCGCTTTTGGCTTCCTTTGGCTATACTTGTGCCGTTAAAACGTTGTTTAAGTAGCTTGTACATGATATGACAATGAACAGAACCCAGATTTACTTAGTCTTGAATCTCTATTAGGAATGGACGACATTTTGCCTGTAAGCCAACCATATATAGATAGGAATTCCATTTATTAATAACAGTGAAGAAATAGTAGTGATACGTCTGAAATGCTGTGTATTATTATTGTTATTAGTAGCAGTATAAGTACTAGCAGTACTATTGATTTTAATAATAAAATTATAAATATGATATTATTAATATTACATATTATTATTATTATTATTATTATTATTATTATTATTATTATTATTACTATTATTCATAAAGTTTTAGTAGTTACTGCTGTTTTCATTAGAGGAGGGATTAGTATTTATGCTACTTCTATTACAGCAAATTCTACTAATGATACAATTATTACTAATAATACTCCTACTTATCCATGGACGTGTCGCATGAATCCTTCTTAGCAGATGTAGCGACAGCAGCAGACATATTAAAAATGAAAAAGATTGGAAGCAATCAACGAAATAAAAATATTAACAGTCACATTAGGCAGGATCGAGCCCTGACCAGGGCCAATTCAGGTCAGTGCGTGATGAGTTCCCAATAAGGATGTAACCAGACAACTGGATATATTTAAATATTGTTTGCTTTTCAGAACTAATGTATATGCATGTATGTATAATTTGTTGCGAACCTAGTAACAAATTAGTTCAGTTGTGACCAGAAGAGTAAAACAAGGACAGCATGAACGGAAGGTATAATCTCATGTAATATCTGTTTCTTGTGCTTTTACTTAAGTGACCTAATATTTGATAACATGAATATCAAGTTATTTTGTACAATGTTTAGTTTATACTGATTAGTATATATGGTATATATATATATATATATATATATATATATATATATATATATAACTATTATTTATATCTAGCATGCAACCTTGATTTACTTATCTATTTCAAGCTTTTGTCGTGGCTTTATTCCTGCATTACAAGAAGCGAATAATATTTTTTTAAATTTATATTATCAATTTTTTGACGAAAAATAATTATTTTGTTTAGCAGAAGTGGTGTAAATGGTTCATCTGTTAACAAAGAGTCCTTAAAGTCATCAATATAACTCGTTTTTAACTCACAGTCTGCGTTGTAATACATAATTTGTGATCCTAAATTGAGGCTGTGTCCATTCTACAACAGCAGATCGCAAGGAAACTGAAAGGACTTTCAAATTTGTCGGAGTTGACACAGGGTCTCCATCTATATAAGTAAAAAGAAAATAGACGGCATTTGAATGGACCATATATTTACATTCACTTGCACCAAGTAACTGTTTCATCATTATCATCACCATCATCATTTTCATCATCGGTATCATCATCATTGTTATCATTTTGAACAGAAAAACAAACTTCATTAATAACTAATGTTACATGACCATTTAACCAGAATAAAAATAACTTAAAAAATTAAAATTCGAAAGTAATGAAAAAATCAACAATTTAGGCAAATAAATGATTAGAGAAAGAAATATGTCACAGAAGATCTAGCTTCTATGAGTATATTTATCTAGATAACACACAGAAGTAAAGCCAATTAAACCTCTACACAACGCCATTATGGCCAAGTCAGGAAATATCGGCAAAACGGCTTTCTGTCAATTTTCATTTTGTCACATCCTAAACACAACAAAACCTGGCAGCTAACTTTGCCAAACTAAGAAAAGACAAAATTTACGAAGATGGCTCTAGTAGATATCTGAAACAATATCATTATTGAGCAATATTGCGCAGAACTTTTTGTCAAGAATTTTGATGCGCGCGTGAAAAACATCCTGGCAGACGAGAAAGTCCAATGCCACTAAATTTTGATATCGTTGGCTTTAACTGTTTCTGCTACGTGAAAATCTGTCCACATTGTATTTTAGGCTAATCTGAAACTGAGAGAGAGAATAATGTGTGGCATACACAAAATGTGACCGAGACAAAGTAGTTCATGCAGTCTTATTTGTTTTTCTAAAGAGGAGCATTTTTTAAACAATCCATAATTAAGTCAACGGATATCAACATTGGTTATCCGTTGTTGGTAATCTACATGCGTTAGGCTTAGGTATTGATTCTTGAGGAGAGCTAAAATAAACGCAATTATTTATTAGGTGTTGTACTCCTAGTAACAATTCGATTCAAATATTACCAGATGAATAAACTAATTTCAGGATGAACTCTAATTATAATCTCATGCGCATATTCATTCCGTGCTTACTGGCGACTCATCAGTAGGACATAATACCACGCCAAATACCCACTATAAATTTGGGTGAGAGGTACCAGACAATTAGACGGTTCGACCTCCTATACGAATGTACAAACCTGTAGTGGTAGAGCTAAATTCATATAAAGTCTTCGACAAAACTACATCAAAGCCAACTCACATTATATATATATATGAGAGATATATATATATATATATATATATATATATATATGAATAAACCGAGCAATAAAGGGTATCAACACTATGGATGTTGTGTCAGTACCTGATACCAACACTATGCTTGCCTAATAGGCACATGGTATCAGTACGTTTTTCGCCGCGTCAGTACGAGGAACCAACATTTCCAGTTATGCTAAATTTCAAAAAAATTGATAATTACAACTACATTATGATTACATCATTATTTAAATATATACCATAATCCACAATAGCTAGATACCTGTAGAAGAATACATAATAAATGTTCCATTTGCAAAGCGTTTTTTCATATATATATATATATATATATATATATATATATATCATTCCTGTAAATAAATGTTATAAACACTATGGTTGCTAAGTCGTTACATGATACCATCACAGTGGATTTAAAATATGCCAAATTTCATCTTCTAATAATATTTAAACGAACGTTTTACTAAGATTAATTATCCGATGTTTTAAATGAAAATTAGATATATGTGCACAAGGCCTCTGAAAATAATAAAAATTCTGTCCTAGAATTTTATTTTGAAATCCGCCATGTTCATTTTTGACTGTCGATTTTACCAACTACAAATATTGTACATGCCTTAACCCACCTAACTACATAGCGACTAAACTCTATTAAGGATAATTTATCCTTCATAAGCCTTGTACAAGACTGATTTCTGATCCCATGCAAATGAAGTTTTGCTCGACTGTTCGGCTCCGACAATAAATTGCTTTTTGAAGTCAGTATCACTGTGAGTAGCGCTCGGACCTCGCTTATTTCACTAACTAAAATGTTGTCTAATCCAATAACTAGGATTATAACGTCAATTTGACAGTTAGTATGTTGGCACTACCTTTTGAAATTGCCACATGCTTCAACGTATTTGCATACACTTTTCGCTCAGCAATGCCACATTTTGATAATCTAGGTAATTCCTCATCATACTTCTGACATGAGAAATCTGTTAAGCTCAATCAATTTAACCCTCTCAATGTTTAAATAGCATTATGTTTTGAAGTGTCTTCTCAAAACCCCTATCTTGCATGCGATTTAGGTTATGAAATACCAACTTTGACGTGCTTACGAAATACTCAGTAAAATTGTATAATTTAAGACTTTACTGATTGCAAATTTTTCAAACGACGCGCTGAGCCAAATTTTGAATCTTGTGCCTTAACACCAGTAACTAATAAACACTTGAGGTCATCCAAATAACGGCTAAAGTGAAAAATTCCACAAAAGTAGCTAATTTGCTCTTGGTCAATTGTATTCTAAATCGTCAAATAGTAATGCAACAGTCTAGAAAAGAAAGTGACAATACGAAAAGCAAAAATATATCGTTGCTACAAGTTATGTCCAAAGATAAATGCGTTAGTCACTAGAAAAAAATTAGGTTTTTAGTGGAACCTCAGTGATAAGTGTCGTTTTGGCTAGCAGGTGGTTTGCTGCGAACGATTTCATGCGCATAAATGGGAGTGCACTTTTTGAATTTGAATTCATACACTTCCGGTGTTTCTAGGATTTAAAGTCTTTATTCCCTTTAGAAAGTTTACCACCAATATAAAGGCACTTTCATAAAGCAGTTCTTACGTTGTATTTCAAGGCTATTAACTTCCACAATCTGCTTGGAGTGGAGTCCGGTTGCAAGACCCTACGATCCTCTTTCGTTCTGTTAAATTTGCTTATGACAACGATCACTGTTGCTTCTATTAACTTACGAAAGTAACCATTAGCATTGAATATTTCTAATATTTGTTAATCTAAAGCTACTTTTTGTCAACGATTTTAAGATGCAGATTTTCATTTGATATGGATGATTTGATTTGATCTCTTCCAAATTTCGAATAATTCTATCTAATTAAACGCCGAAATACAGTTATTGACACAATTAAATATTTTCAGGCAAAAAATATAGTTTGATATTCTAATTAGGCAAATATAGGGAAGCTATCTTATTTTAAATACCATATTTCCATAAAAAATATATATCACTCGAGAACTACATGATAAATTTTAGTAGCAAGGCTGTCTTATCTAAAACATTTTTTTCCGAGTTATTGATAAATATATATGCTTTTGGAAACAAAAAAGACTGTCTTAAAGTGACACTTCTGTTTTGTTTATAAAAAAACACTTGCTAAATGATAATAGAGTACATAAGTATAATCATCATTTCCATGAATGACATATTACTCTCTTAATATATTGACAAAAGATGAAATATATACAAATCTGAAAACGATCCAGTACTTGAAGCACCAGAACATATGTCTACAGGAGTAACGCATTTAAACTTACCAAACAATCACATTGATCTAATATGTTTCATCAACAATTTTAACCAAATAATATCAACGTATAAGTGAATTATTGAAGAAGTATGTGAATTCTTTATTACATGCTCTAGAAACGTTGAAATTTTATAATTTTGGAGTGTTGGATATCAATTGTATTTCATAATTGGTTATCAGGTTTATGCACTTTTGAATAACTATTCACTAATTGCGAAATTGTATTTGTTTTTATAAACGTTCTGTCATTTACAAGGTCTACTTTCTCATTAACAATAATATTATTTATAAATAATTCAACTCTTTTGTAACCCAGAATACTTTTTTTTAAATTTTTTTGCATATATCTTTTTATTATTTAATTGATTAAATATTATATTATTAAAATCAGACGGGCTGGTCATATCCGTTTCCCTCCTTTATTCGCTTCAAACATAAAATAGTTCGATGCAAGCTAATTTATGCGACATTTATTTTAATAACTTTGGTTATATGTATCACCATCATTCATAACCACATTTGTGGCAACTTATAATTCAAACATAACTTTATTCCAATTCGGGAGCAGTTGTTCCATTTGAATGGCCTGTGTAAAAGTTTAACTTCTTTCTTACCGCTTAATTTTAATTTCCACGATACAACCACGGTTAATTAATTCAAATTAAATCGTATTACGATTCTTTTGTGACAGATTTATGGCATGGTTAAGTGTGATTTAACTAGCGCTACTTACAAAAGTCTACAAATGCTCATTTCAGGAAAGAAGTCAGATTTGAGCACTACGAATAAATTTCTCTTTACATTTAAAATAATCGACGTGGAAAGGGGAGAGCCCTCTCTTCCCATCGAGTACTTACCCGATGACATCAAAATGTTCATCAGCAATGGTCTTTTTTCTGATGATACTTTTAATGAAAGATATTTGTGTCTGCCATGCTTTAGCTTTTATTTAATTCTTTTGGAATGTGAGCCTTAATAAAATGAATTGTACGCTTTCCATGTGAAAAAAAATTTTTTGTCAGATACAAGAACTACTTCTCTCTCATTTTCTTCCCAAGCATCTACAAGTGAACATCTCATTATATGTAAATATAAAGTTAAAACAAGATAGAAAGTAAACATTGGGAGAGTTTGAAATAAGGAAACAACCAACCAATTGCGTGCGTCACCTCCAGTTCAAGCTCAATTATTGTACATGCTTACTCTGCTTGCATAAATCCGACTTCAATTTGTTTATCCATAAAACTTCGTATGTAGTTAACTCCCTTTAAGTAATGTCAGTTTATACTGACAAATGTATGTAGATAATGGATCAGGTGTGTAAATCAAGTTCACAACCTTGATTATTGTAAATGTGTACAAAATTTTTGTCAACATCTTACGAGAATATGCCTATCAAACATTTGGTAAAGTGTTAAAAACAATAACATCATCTTTATAGGCTCAAATATTTCTGTCTATGAAATTTTTCTCTATGAATCGCTGAAAATTCTAGCCGATGATTTTCAACATAAACGGCATACGTGTAAACTCGTGTAAACTAACCCATAGATAACGGTAATATATACTTGGTAATGACTATTTTTGTTGAAACTTGATTGCTCACCTTTTAAAAGCCAATGTCATATATCTCATAATTGCAGCTACGGCTATCAAGAATGTGATTAGATTAGGTATAAGATAATTCTCTTATTAAGTAAAAGATTATCAAACCTTATTATCACTTGGGTTCTCCTTTAGACGTTGTCTCTATTAACGACGACAAAAGGAGATTCGAAGGAAGAACGACAAATCTCAGCTCGTGGAATCTAGCTAATTCAGTGTCTGCCTCGCACAATTAAACTATGGTTACTGATAAAGGTAAGGTCATTTTAGCAAAGTTTTAAGAATTAAATCTTGTCGTTCACAACTATACGCGTAGGTTAAATGCTTCATAAAGTTTGAAAACTTTATCAAGTGCTTATGCAAGAACCATATAAGCTTCCGATTAATATTTGTTAAAAGCATAGCGTCTGAAGTAGTTGATGAAATTCTATCGCCGTTCTTAATAGATTTTGTTATGGACTGAACCTAAATATATTTGCCTACATTATGCCACTATGTGGGTCTAATAGGCTGATAATCATTCCATATCTGTGGTATTTTAGGTTATATCTGCCCGCCATAATAGAAACGTAAACGTTTTGTCCAAAATTTTTTGAATGATAAGAGTATATATACCAAATACAGTTATGACCGTATGATTGGTTGTATTTGGCTAAAAACAACCATAGGCAATGTCAGCGACCCAGATGTAGCTGAACAAAATTTCGACTTCAATATCGTGTTGGTAATTAAAACTAGCAAAGCCACATGATTGACCACGTTCAGTGTCGTATTCAAATGTACAGTCTCTAAATATTGCTTTGAAGCTGATCGAGATCGAGGTTGACTAAACGTCTATCCATTTTTAACGATAGCTCAGTGCCAATAGAATTCATGAGACCAAAAGCATCTTTAACAATTGATCTAGTCTAAGTAAACAGATTGCTGAAGAATTTACTTTTTCAACCATTATTCAGGAAATACTTCTTCTTTTTTTGAATCCTAAGCATTATTCCTTCATTCACTGTAGGCTCGGATTTTGACTAAAATTAATATCTCCACCGACGGATGTCCTGGAAATAGACCGCTTTCACAATGCAGAAGTCCGTAAAATCCGTTTAAAATATGTTGCTCAATGTTCTAGAGACGATCATTAACTGCACTTACCGGGTAGACAAGCAAACTGCTGGCCGACTTGTCCAATTGCAGTCGTAAAATTATTTTCTTCTGATGCCCTAGACGGGTCTTTCGTCAGATATCTAATGTTTATCACTGAATTGAATAATTGATGCTGTGACTGTAAAACAACCTTTTTATATTCCAAAAAGTAAGAGCTTCTGTAAAACCAAGCCGAAAAATGCTCTCAGCCTTCATTTGCCAGGAGTCATACTTCATCTGCCTTTTAATATCGGAATCAATTACTATCACATTTTCATGAAAACTTTCAGGTTAGATTTGTAGCAATTATATTAAGCTTTGGAAATATTACCTGAAATGTTTACGAAAGTCGGTAAATCTTAGTTCCAAACTATAAGCGTTCATTGCTCCACGGCGTCTTCGGTTTAAGGAATGCAAATTATCTCATAATCTCCTTGGTGTGTTTGCGTATTAGTGCAACACTTAGAACTGGTCCCTTTAACATCAATAATTTGCTTTTCTGCGTGCAGCTTACTGGATTCCAGAATTCGTCAACTTATTTAACTTAAATAATTCATAAAATTGATGATAAATTTGCAAAATAAATTTAAAAAAATAACCAGTCAACAAATAAAATATCTTTACTACCTTTTTTGAAATTTCACTTAATAAAATCAATTTCGTTAAAATTCACAGAATAGTTCTTGTTCCAACTTAGCGCCTACCGTTAGCCTGGGTATAATATAATATATTATTCGCAAGGCAATAAATAATTTCGCGCCGCTTGAAAATATATTGCTGAAAAATTTATTTCTGTCCAAAGCTCTGCTAAACACTTACCTATCACCTTCTCGATGCCAATGTATATTTCAATGCACCTCTACAAATTCGTATCTAAGCTCTCCAAGTGAGCTCGTTCAATATGTTTCAACACACTGATCATGACTTAAAACTTTCTTCGTCCTGCCAATCATATTCTATGCCAGTGAGTCTTATTATCTACTCTCACATTGAATTTCTCCTTTGCTCTATAGTGGAGTTCTGTCGCTTTCTAAAACTTGCTCTCCCTCTTAGCCAGAAGTATTGAAAGCGCCTTATAATTTCAACTCTCCTACCGGTATGATTAATTTGCCACATAAGGTCAAACCCCTTTTTACATAAAGTCTCTACATATATTGAATATCTCTTATGAAACACTTAATTAAAATTTACCAATTCAATACAACCACATCCCCAAAAGCTTTACCACAGTAAACATCTGTTGGAAGGCTACAAGCGTTTTCTACTCACTATCTCCAACGATAAGAACACTACAACGCAATGAATTTAGAAAGGCGGTCAATTTGCATTTCTTCAAGAAATTTATCAAAGATAATAAGTATCGTACACATAATCTGTTCTTCTTGCACCCATAATACACCTTTCCGTTATTCGGTAAACTTAAGGTACTTGACACGACGCTAGTTTTGGTTTAACATTATCCAGGATGTTCTCTGATTAATAATCCTTACAAACTCTAATGGTGCTTTCCAAAATTTCCGATTAAATTGAAACTCAACATATTGCAAAAAAATAAAAGTTTTCTGTTTGCAGCCTTATGTATTCATCGAGTCGATTGCGAAAAGTTACGTTTTCATGACGCTTAAAATAGAGTTATTAATTTATCTGAGAATCTAAATGTCTTCATTTTTCAAGAGTGTATTCTAGTCGATAATATCCTAGCCAAAGCTATCATCGTTTGTCATGTCTAGATGGGGCTGTGGTATAAACGACGGTAAACAATTTTCTTACTCATCTTGTACCAGTCTCATTGATTTCTTTACTAATAACCAATTTTTAGTCATTATTTCATTCAATTATACGTAACTCTACTTTTAATTTGTACTTTTTATTTTCACTTTTTTGGCTAGACTTTTATTCGGAAAAAATAATACTATTATTTTTATTGTTATTATTATTCTTTTATTATTAGGTTACTATTATTATTTATTGTTATTATTAATATAAATATTCTTGGTTATATAACATTATGACAATTAATTTTCCATTGTTCTTTGCCCAATATTTCGAGACTTCATTTCCAGTCTCATCTTCAGGGTTGACACAATAAGCACAGGAGTAAAACACAACTTGTGACAAATGTGCTTTTGTATCACAAGTTGTCACAAGTTGTGTTTTACTCCTGTGCGTATTGTGTCAACCCTGAAGATGAGACTGGAAATGAAGTCTCGAAATATTGGGCAAAGAACAATGGAAAATCTTGATCCAACGTCATTTTCAGTCAATCAGCTGATAAAAGGCTCAAAATGAAGGAACAATTGAGAACCCATCAATCAAAGCCAATAAGCAGAGCAAATGAAAACGATAAAAATTCAAGATTTTACTGACCTAAGGGTGCTATCTATTGCCCCGCACAAGAAAAATGCGATCAAATCCACAATAAGAAGGACAGCACTGAGCAAAAAGCTTCAACATTCAAATTAATTTACCAATTGTGTTATTTAGATTTATAATGACCAAGCAAATATATGAACATAATAGATATATTATTATAATCAAGGTTGCGGTCTTGATATAAACACCTGACACATTAATTACTTACATATGTCAGTATAAACTAAGAATTGTATAGTGTAGAAAAGGCAATTCATCCAGTAGACGGAACTTTGGGTCTAAATGGATGCCATATGAGCTCCACCTAAAGGAAAAATTGACTAACCAAGTTACATTAGTTAGTATATAACTGAAAATTGTGTGTAGTATAGTGTGCGGCAGGATAGCTCAGTGGTTAGAGCACCAGATTCCGAAGCAGACGTGCCCAGGTTCGTATCCTGTCGGCGGCAAATTCTGGCCAGTACTTGATGAGTTCCCAATAAGGACGAAACCGGTCTACTGGATGAATTGCCTTTTCTACACTATACAATTCTTAGTTTATACTGACATATGTAAGTATTTAATGGGTCAGGTGTTTATATCAAGACCGCAACCTTGATTATAATAATTGTTACCACCACCCGCGCAACCAATGTTCGTTTAATAATAGATATATTTATTGAAATTTATTTTATTTTTCTCTTACAGGATTTGAAAGTAAGACTTTCCAAATAAATGAAGTAAGAAGAATGGCTCTATGTGGATTGCTGACCGGTAACGGCAAATAGGAAAATCAAAATTGAATAAAGTCACCATCTGCAATCCATTAATTATTTTAGAACAACAACATTCGACGATATTAAACGGGCCGATTCTAAGCATTTCAAACAAATCTGTTTGAAAATATTGTTATATAAAACAATGTCGGAATTGCACATCTACCAAACTATCTCCAACGCATAAAGCATACTTTCGAAGAATAAACAATGACACATATTTCATCATTTATCAATCCTCATCACTAGAGCAATGTATAATTTAGATATTAAAAAAGACTATCGCACGTAAAATTGAATGAACATTAGTTGCACGGGAGATGATAACATCTATTTAATTCATGTTTGTATACTGGATGTTAACCGCGGTCTCATTATATACATAAATTTCTCAGGATAAACCAAGCATCTTATAATGTAAAAAAAGAAATTCATCCAGTAAACCAGTTTACTTCTTATTATGAACTCGTTACTTACTGGCCAGAACTAGCCGCGGATATTGCTTGAATATAAACGTGTCGACTTCGGAATCTGTTATTCTAACAACTGAGCCACATTGTCCTATTATTATTAAAAAACGGACAAATAAAGACTAAAATAAAAGGAGAATAATTCAGACATCGCACCAAAATAGGAAAAATATTTCCAAGGAACTGAAAACTCGATTAGCTATTTCTCTACTCAGGAAGGCAATCTATAATAACATGAACAATATGTATGTGAATAGTAAACTAATGCAGGTATACAACTTTGTCAATTTCGCAAACATGTATCTAGCAGGACAGCACTTGAACTATTCACCACTTCCATCATTGTTACCAAAGTGCAGTCACTTAAACTGTCTCAGGTTCGAAAATATCTCAGAAGGTATAACAGAGAAAGACACGCAATCCATAAAGCATAAGCACCAGATGGACCCATCACGCATATATGTTAACTTGGCAATTTAATCAGTAAACTCACAGGAACAATTGGCCTATAATTACAGCAACATTCTAATGCCCAAAGACATCCCGATTAAAATACAGAAGGTACATTTCGAACCGTATCAATAAACTAAAACCCATAGTGAATTAAAAGATTTAAAACCCATAGGTAACCGACCTGCGTTCACAAACGTTTTTCACAATATCATCTATGAACTGATTAAATCGATATTTAAATCGAAAGATCCATAGCAACATGGTTTTATTCTAAATCGATCATGTACGACAAACAAGATCATTCTGCTAAACGAAGTACAATATTCTATTTTAAAAAACGCCGCTACTGCAATATATCACAACGTCTGTAAGGCTTTTGATAAATAATCCATACACGCAATCGATAATAAACTTGCTAACTTAAAATTTGCACAAACAAAAAGGAATTCATCTTCACATTCCAAACACAAAGGCAATCCGACATCACACGAAACAGAATTCCATGTGTTCCACTGCCACTCGAAACTGGAGTTCCGTAGGTTTATAAATCAGGACCATTGTTGTTTAATACTGTATTCCGTATGATAAATAATATAATTAAAAATGGTTAAATTATCAAGTATACGGAAGGCATCCAGTAGTTTATCCAGTCAGCTAAAGGTGTATCACTCATTTTTTATTAAATATTCAAGAAGACGTGAAGAACTTATATTTTTTATGAACAAAACCTATCACTTAAAATCACCCCTTTTGACTCATCCTTCTTAAGTTTAAGTTAGAATTTATTACTCACTAACAACTTTCTATACATCCAGGAAATAATTTTTCATAAAGACACAAAAAAAACATCTGCAAGTAATTTATCGTCGTTGCACTCAATGAAAAGAGTCTACACAAAATAGACAAGTTAGATTAGGCCTTTTCTTCTTATGACATATAGAAAAATTCCTCTCGATTACCTAATCATTATTTGGAGCCCTAAAAGCAATGCACATTTTGATAAAATGGAAGGACTCCGAGCAAACTTCCAAATACGTATATATTATAATTAGTCTTAGTCAGGTTAAATTTCATCAGTTTTGGCTTAGAAGAGCAGTAATATCTTTAAACGAATTGCAAAAATACGTTTTATAACGAGACCTCCATACATTCAAGATAAATACAAGAGAATCTGGAAATGGAAATTAAAATGTACCTCCTCGATTTCAAAACTTATATTAATATATATGTTTCTCATCTCAAAATTAATAAGTCTGTACAAATAAGTACCTTGAGAAACATACAACCAACATCCAGAGAAATTAAAACGTATTGTATACTCAAATTTAGTGGTTCTAGCTGTGAAATATCACGAAAAATGCGACAATTAAAACCATTTTTTTAAATCACAAATGATAATAGCGAAACCTGAAGATTTCTATTAAATAACATGTTAGAACAAATACTTGCATTATTTATGTTATTACTCTCCATAGATTTCGAAGATATTTGGAATTATCATCTGAAAAATAATCAATATTCATATAACCGTAATTAGCAACAGGCATCTGGATTTACTATTCCAGTTTAAAAATATACGGACGCCAAAAAATAAAGGAATCTTATGACTTTTAGAATGCGAGCCTCAATAGAATTTATAGTGACCTGTTTACTTGCAAAAGGAAAATGAAATTTTATCAAATACAACCAATGTTGGTTTAATTATATAAATGTTCATTTCAATATCACTTCCCTATGTAGTGTGGTGTCTGTTCAGTAATGACAGATTTGGGATGGTTAGTTGGAACTTTGGACGTAAATGGATGCCATATGAGCTCCACCAAAAGGGAAAATAGACTAACCAGATTACATTAGTTAGTATATAACTGAAAATTGTGTGAAGGGTAGTGC
Organism: Eudiplozoon nipponicum; assembly: GCA_029291075.1. NCBI lineage: Eukaryota > Metazoa > Platyhelminthes > Monogenea > Mazocraeidea > Diplozoidae > Eudiplozoon > Eudiplozoon nipponicum. The sequence continues at coordinate 16,502 of JAQBSW010007083.1, forward strand.
GCGGCAGGGTGGCTCCGTGGTTAGAGCACTAGATTCCGAAGTAGACGTGCCCAGGTTCGAGCCCTGTCTGCGGCAAATTCTGACCAGTACATGATTTGTTCCTAATTAGGATGAAACCGGTCTACTGGATGAATTGCCTTTTCTGCACTATACATTTATTAGTTTATACTTGTATATGTAAGTTAATTAATGGGTCAGGTGCTTATATCAAAACCGCAACCTTGATTATGATAAAATACCAGAACCGTTTGGTTGATCGACCAGACGGTTTGTTACTCGAATGAGAGAGCATTGCATCTTAAACGCCAGTTTAAAGTCAAATAGTGAATTCACGTCTTTAATTACAGAATATATTGTTAAAACCTCACACATATGTTCTCCAGAAGTAGAATATAAGATAATTATTAAATGCAATAACAGTAAGTAGTTAGCCATGTACGAAACTTTATGGATAAATAAATTGCAACTGGATTTATAAAAGCAAAGGAAGCACGTCCTAGCATTGAAATTGAACTAGAAGTGATTATGTAATTGATTGGTTTTTTCCTTTCTACAAATACTCTCCAGGTCTACACTTTTCTATTTTTCTAATATGTATGAAAATTATTGTTTTATGTCTACGTTTCAAAATTTATATCCTCCCTTGATGAGTTCTTTTGTTCACACGGAATGTACAATAACAAAGTACTCGCTTAAACCTAGCATAAACAAGTTTTCAACGTTGTTTTTCAGCGTTGAACTGGGTGTAAAATAAACTAGGTCCAGAAACATATGTATAATTAAATAAAACTTTTCTTACACCTATTCGTTTTTTAATCTTTAATTCGTTTAATGAAAATTCTATTGCATTTTTACTGACAGGAACGTTTGCTTTTTCTAATTTTACTTATTTACTTCATTGTACAATGGATTGAATAATTTATTGTTGTTACTAAATTGAACTATTAGAGAAAAACATGCAATTACTCTGCCGCTCTTTTAAGGCCTCTTTTTTTAAACTTTTATTCTCCGTAAGTAAATTTATTACTCTATATAAACAGTAAACAATTTTTATTTCTGGACATTTGAGGTAACCACTGGTTCCATAAACAAAGTTATGTTTTTTTTTAAAATATTGTAATTTAAAAAAAATTATTTTCTTTTAAATTGTCTTTGATGACTTTAATATTCAGCCATCTATAGATTATATTTAATGCTTTATGTTGTTTTCTTTGTTCTGGTACTGATTTATCTGATTTTTGAATTTTGATAATAAATTACTGATATCACGAAAAGGATCGCTAATTTGCCTCAAGTAAACATGGTGGTTACTCTGTTTTCAAGGTTTCCACCTTTCGAAAAGTTTTCTAGTGCCAATCAGTGAGACGGTGAGCTTACGCAGTTTGTCGTAATAAATAGTTTATAATTAATATTATTTTAATATAATGGATAACAGTATTAAGTGTGAACATACAGAGCAGTTGAATAAAAGAATGAAGAAAAGTAGCTTAAAAGGAGTTGCCGATGAATTAAGTTGTTCTAAATTTGGTGATCATTGCAACCATATTGGATACCCTTACCTGGAATAACAGGGGCTCTCCTATGATAGTGACCAAAGGACCCCTGCAAAAGATGGTGATCGCATCAGGATTAAATATATTTAAAAAATGAGGATTTTACCCATCACAATCATAAGGATAACAATATAGGTCTCATCATGTACAGCTTAGACTACCACTTTGATTGGGTTGATGACGCAAAAAATAATTATAATTAAGAAGAATTGCCGACCCAAATAAATGCTTTTCTAGGTCTAGTGGACATTGCCTTAGACTCCGGTCGTATCAAGGTTATTTGCTTCGATTATCCTACGTCGTCTTAACGCTTCACGTGAATCACTAACAAGAGAAGAACAGGCCGGATTCCGCGCAGGACGAGGTTGTATAGATAATATTTTTACGATAAGGCAAGTTTTCGAACAGAGACATTTATATCACCGTCCCACAATAGTCGTCTTTCTAGACTTCAAGGGTGCATTTGATTCGGTGGATCGCAATGTTTTATTCCATATCTTGTCGAAAAGCGGTGTTCCCACAAAATTTGTTAATATTATACGAGCTCTCTACACAAATACTTCTGGTCGCGTTAAGGTTTACAACGAATTAACGCATAACTTTACAACCAGCAGTGGTGTTCGTCAAGGTTGTCCACTTTCCCCATTTTTGTTTAATTTTGTAATCGATGCTATTATGAACAACACTCTCTCACACATTCAGGACGCTGGAGTTGAAGTTCTCCCGGGAGATAAACTAGTCGATCTTGACTATGCGGACGATATCGTACTATTATTCGACAATCAGCATGCTGCCCAGACCACCTTAAATAGATTAGCAAACGTCGTTCCGTCTTTCGGTATGAAATTCGCACCCTCTAAATGTAAGATACTGTTACAGGATCACCCACCACTCACTCCAACGTTGCGACTGCAGAATGAAGATCTTGACATAGTCGACAGGTTTACATATCTTGGGAGCTCTATCAATAACGTAGGCAATATGTCCGACGAGGTGAGAATACAGATCGCGAAAGCTAGAGTAGCTTTCTCGAACCTTCGTCATTTATGGAGAAACGCGAATATTTCACTTTGCCTTAAAGGTCGTGTTTACAATGCATCTGTACACGCAGTCTTACTATACGCTAGTGAAACTTGGCCTCTTAGAGTTGATGATCTGAGACGCTTACAGGCATTCGATCATCGCTGTTTGAGAAGTATGGCACATGTTGGTTACCAACAACGAATAACTAACGTTGACATCCGTAGACGTATTTTTGGATCTGACAATAAATGCTCGTCTTTAGAAAAGCAAATAAGGCTCCATCAACTTCGTTGGCTCGGTCACGTTTTGCGTATGCCCTCATTCCGATTTCCCAATAGAGCTCTGTTCTCTCATCCAGCACCAAATTGGCGTAAGAAACAAGGTGGGCAGATTTTGACATGGCAGAAACAATTAAAGTCACTTACATCCAAACTGGGTAGTATAGGATCCACTCGTCTGCCGGGATGGGGGTCCTCGTGCACATCACAGTTCTTGGTTAGAAACCCTTAGCGATATGGCAGCGAATCTAGCTCAGTGGCGATCTTGTTGCAGATGTATAGTAGAATCATCTTCGTAACTTTCTTTTCTTAGTAGGGCAAAGTTAGCTGCGAGGTTCGGTTTGTTTATGACGTGATACGGTGAAATCCGCAAGGAAGCTGTGTTGCTGATGTCGCCTTGCCCGAATGCTAACTTGGCCATAATGGTGTTGTGGAGAGGTTTAGTTTGCCTCATTTCTGTGAGTTATCCTGATAAATTTACTCATAGTAGCAAGGTTTTCCTTCTCTCTCTACCCCTCTCCCTCTGTCGTAAATCTCAATAATAATTTATCTAAATTCACTTATATACTTTTTTTTTCACTCCTTATGGTTATATGGCAGTGAAACATTAGTCACTTGACTTTTGTGTGGCTGGAAATGATGATGATGATGACGCCTTAGAAAGTGAAGAGAAACGTTTCCACATTAAGGAAACTTATTTTGGGCAATAAACCATCTAATTCATTTGAGCTTCTAGTGGAAGACCTTCAAAAACGGTATCAACCCGGGAGAACTGAGTAGATAAATGACTTATGACATCAGGAAACGATGGGAAATCAACTGCCATTTGAGTTTTATGACAGATCACTTGCGAAATCTATCAGGTGAGATGTCTTTCAAGACGGCGAAAGCAGTATATTCATAGTTGAATTGTCAGCAAGATAAATAGCCGGTCTAGATATCTACGATACAGTAGAACTAGAGTGGTCAAAGAAGCACACAATATTGGATGTGTATCAATAGTAGGAAGCAAGGACGTATGTAGTAACTACAGACTCACATTGTAGCAATAGCACAAACTCATATAAGAACTACTCTTGGTCATGGAGAATAAATTTAGGACCTTAAGACAAATATATATTTAATTTCAATACGCAAATTGTCGCTGCGGGGCAGTTGATTGCACTCTTATCTGTATACTGTATACACCATATATAATATGCATATCATATAAGCAACAATGTGAGTTCCTCAACGTAATGATTATATCAATATATCAGCTCCATATTCGGTCTTGTCGAAGCGAAAGCTTAATACTTTATTCTATCAAAATTTTATCTAACCTCACTCTCTATATATACTTTTGCACACTGAATGATATTATGTAAACAAGAAACCGAGGTTCACTGCAATATAATTAAAATAAAAATTTTTGTTTGTCCTTCGGCGGGTCCGGAATAATTATTTAAAAATCGAGACATAATGGATATGCGTGTATCTCAATCAAAATAGTTTATGATTTATTATTTTATACCTGTCAATATAGATTAGAGTACACATATGCGTGTATAGATTGTTGTGTGTGGGGGATGCTATATTTTCCGGTATACATGTAAATATACGAGACTGGGTATCAATATCGGATGCGAACTAGATATAAACACCTGACCGATTAAGTACATACATTTGTCAGTATAAAGTAAGAATTGCACAGTGTGGAAAATGCAATTCATCTAGTAGACCGGTTTCATCCTTATTGGGAACTCATCAAGTACTGACTAGAATTTGACGCGGACAGTGCTCAAACCTGGGCACATCTGCTTCAGAATCTGTTGCTCTAACAACTGAGCCACACTGCCACACAGTGGTTTAGTGTTTAGAGTACTAGATTCCAAAGCAGACGTGACAGGTTCGAGCCCTGTCCGCGAAAATTCTGGCCAGTTCGTGATCACTTCCCAATAAGAACGAAACCTGTCTACTGGATGAATAGCTTTTTCTACACTATACAATGCTTAGTTTATACTGACATATGTAAGTAATTAATGGGTCAGGTGTTTATATCAAGTTGGCAACCTTGATTATAGTAAATGTTATCACCACCCGCGCAACCCATGTTCGTTTAATTAAGATCGGATATTAGGGCAGAATGAAACCATAATAAAGGAAATATAGTAAATATAAATAAATCGGTCTTGAATGAGAATATCACATATTCCACAAATTGTCTTTTCTGAGAGTACGCTGCCAACTTAGAAGATGGGACTAGAAATGAATCCCCAAATGTTTGGAAAAATTCAGAAAATATTGCTTCAAAAACAATTTCAAAATAACTAATTGTGGACGGCTACAGAGTGACGGGACAAGTAAGAATCCACCAATCAGTAGTCTAAATCATCTGTGCATAAGCAATTTAAAGTGATCCAGATTTTACCAACCTACAAATACTATCAATTTTTCCTCAACTAAACTTTGCATATTAAAATTCAACAGTGAAAACTATGCGCGGGGAAGATTATCATTCGACAGAAAATACAATTTTGAGGCAAGAGGAAAATACATCATTATTGAAATTATGTTCAAATTATAATGTTGTAACTAAATGCTTAAAATTCAGTCGTTCGTTTGAGCTAGAAATTTTAGAAAACGTTTTGAAAGCGGAACTGTCTGTATATTTATTTAAATTATTGATAAAAAACAAGATGAAAGAAAATATAATCTAATTAGATGAAATAATAGAATAGTATCTGTGTTGCGCTTGAAATTACATACATCGGACTTTAAATGCATATAAAAATTCAGTGACAAGACTAGGAATAAAGAAATTCAAATGCTAATACATAGTGATGAGAAGATACTGGCAAACTTAAGAATAAATAGGCTTCCACAAAATATTCCAAACGATTCTGGTGTGTCTAAAAGGGTGATAGATATATCGTCTGAACATTTCAAGGATTATGAGAAGAAAATACTTAACATGGGTTTGATCACGGCCGTTCCTATGAAATACATGCAAAAGAAAGAAATTATTACGGAGACGGTCAAGATGACCCAATTTCTTCCACACACAGATCAAAATAAATTTGAATTGGATGTTTCCCAAATTGGTGTAAGAACATAGAGAATATAAATGTAAGCCGAATTATGAATTGAAAAGTTTCAAATCAAAATTTTTATCTTATAAATTAATATGCTTTAAAGCAGACAAATTTGGTTCAACGATGTTATGAATCAGAGGAAATATAATAAAACAGTGTAGGAACATATAAATAATGAAGACGTTTATAATAAAATAAATAAGAAACCAACAGACAAATTACAACGTAAGGTTAAAATTTTAATCCATCAAATGATTGGGTCTGTGGAATTAGATTTCGTGCTCGAAAACTCAATAAAACAAATGGACACATCTCCTCCTGGAATATATGCTGTAGTAAGGATTCGAAAAAAATATAATCAACTTAGGTTAATTTTGTATGCTCAGAATTCTTCAACTTAAAAAAATGTCAAAATTGCAATGTCATATAATAAGAAAATAAACCAATTTTTTAGATTATACTTTAAAGCACACTTATTACTTTATTGATATTATTATTTAAAATAAATTATTAGAGAATAGCAAACTGGCAAGCCTGGATGTGGTATTGATGTATGCTAACATTCCGGTGCAGGTTACATTACAGTGTGTCCACCGTTATTTGACGGAATACTCTGAAATATTTGAAGATAGTAAAATGATGTTAAGGAATATTATGGAAAGGTATAAATTTTGTATGTCCTCCACATACTTTATATTTAGAAATGAATGCTACCCACAACTTAAAGGTGTTTCAATGAGACAATCATTAACAATTTCAGTCGCTAATATTCACATGCATTATTTAGAAAAAATCTCTTGGTCAGATCTCCCCTCAAACCAAATTAATTCTTAAGATTCTTAGATGACATCTTCTTAATTTGGAATCAAGGCGATAAGGAGTTGGAGAGTTTTCTGTATTAAGCTAATCAACTGGTAGAAGTAAAATTTACATTGAAAAAAGAAAGAAAATAAAAATTATTATATATGGATGTAAAATTAAAACGAATGGGTCAGATATTAGAACAAGCTATTTATGGCAAAATTACTTATTCTGGTACTCCCCAGAATTTTGCTCTAATCCCTCAATTGAATGAGAATAGGCATTTTAAATGACATGATAATAAGTAGTCTTAAAATAATGAATTTAAAATATGTGGAAAAAGAGCTGTTGGTTTTTAAAGAAATAATCAGTATAAATGGATATCTTACAAAATTAATTTAGAAAATCATAAATGAAGCACTAATGAGATTTAAAGGAAAAATAGACTAGTCAAAACAGGTAATAAACTAAGAGATGCCAAATGAAGATGAGCACAGAACTCTGGTTTTACCAGACCCTAGATTGAGTAGAAAAATTAGAATATTAGCAACGAAATAAAGCATAAGATGAATATTAAGACAATAATTTACTATAGGAAATAAGCTACCGAATCAGAGAGAAAAAATGGAACTTCTCGACACAAAAGGGGTTTATGAGATACCTTGTATTCATAGAACAGATCTAGCCTGGCACTCCATGGAAACAAATCATCAAGTATATAATTAAACAATTACTGGTTGCCAGGGCGGTGATAACATTTACTATAATCTAGGCTGCAAACTTGATATAAACACCTGACCCTTTAAGTACTTACGTTTTGTCAGTATAAACTTAGAACTGTATAGTGTAGAAAAGACAATTCATCCAGTAGATCTATTTCGTCCTTATTGGGAACTTATCATGTACTGGCCAGTATTTGCCACGGACAGGGCTCGAACCTGGGCACATCTGCTTCGTAATCTATCGCTCTAACAACTAAGCCATCCTGCCGCACAATACACACAATTTTCAGTTATATACGAACTAATGTAAACTCGGTTAGGTTTTTTTTATTTTTAGGTGGAGCTGATATGGCATCCATTTAAACCCAATATTCCAACTAACCATCCCCAATCTGTCATTACTGAACAGACACTATGCCAGATGGTGACGTGGTATTAAAATTTACATTTAAATAATTAAACGAACACTGGTTGCGCGAGCGGTGATAACATTTACTAAAATCAAGGCTGCGAACTTGATATAAACACCTGACTCATTAAGTACTTACATTTTTTCAGTACAAACTTAGAACTGTATAGTGTAGAAAAGACAATTCATCCAGTAGATCTATTTCGTCCTTATTGGGAACTTATCTTGTACTGGCCAGTATTTGCCACGGACAGGGCTCGAACCTGGGCACATCTGCTTCGTAATCTATCGCTCTAACAAACAGCCATCCTGCCGCACAATACACACAATTTTCAGTTATATACGAACTAATGTAAACTCGGTTAGTTTTTTTTAATTTTTAGGTGGAGCTGATATGGCATCCATTTAAACCCAATATTCCAACTAACCATCCCCAATCTGTCATTACTGACCAGACACTATGCCAGATGGTGACGTGGTATTGAAATGTACATTTAAATAATTAAGCCAACATTGGTTGCGCGAGCGGTGACAACTTTTACTAAAATCAAGGCTGTGAACTTCATATATACACCTGACTCATTAAGCACTTACATTTTTTCAGTATAAACTTAGAACTGTATAGTGTAGAAAAGACAATTCATCCAGTAGATCTATTTCGTCCTTATTGGGAACTTATCATGTACTGGCCAGTATTTGCCACGGACAGGGCTCGAACCTGGGCACATCTGCTTCGTAATCTATCGCTCTAACAACTAAGCCATCCTGTCGCACAATACACACAATTTTCAGTTATATACGAACTAATGTAAACTCGGTTAGTTTTTTTTTATTTTTAGGTGGAGCTGATATGGCATCCATTTAGACCCAATATTCCAACTAACCATCCCCAATCTGTCATTATTGAACAGACACTATGCCAGATGGTGACGTGGTATTGAAATGTACATTTATATAATTAAACCAACATTGGTTGCGCGAGCGGTGATAACATTTACTAAAATCAGGGCTGCAAACTTCATATAAACACCTGACTCATTAAGTACTTAAATTTTTTCAGTATAAACTTAGAACTGTATAGTGTAGAAAAGACAATTCATCCAGGAGATCCATTTCGTCCTTATTGGGAACTCATCATGTACTGGCCAGAATTTGGCACGGACATGGCTCGAACCTGGGCAAGTCTGCTGCAGAATCTGGTGCTCTAACCACCACAGAAATAGTTGTAATTCTCAATTTTGGTGAACTATAGCATATATTGATATCTATCATATTGATACCATGAAGAAACTCGGCAACAATAGTGTTTGTACCATATACCTTTTCGGTACTACATTGTTGGTATCGGTTACTGACACAATAGCCATAGTGCTAGTATCCTTTACAGACCCGTTATATATATTATATAGAGTAAGTTAGCGTGATTGTCGCATTTTCGAGACTTTATATGATGTTAGCTTCACTATTGCAGGTTTACACATTCATCAAGGAGATTGTTCTGTCCTATTATCCCACATTTCTCAGCCAAATATATAGAGATTTATGGGCGTAATAACGGCTCCTACTGATGTGTCACCAGTAAGCACGAAACGAATGTGCATGAGATTATTCTTTCATTCACGCTCTCTTTGGTTTATCCTTCCGGTCACAACTGAACTAATTTGTTACTAGGTTCGCAACACCTAATATATTCTTACTGCATGAATTGTCTTTTCTACACTATACAATTTTTAGTTTATACTGACAAAATGTATGTACTTAATGGATCAGGTGTTTGTTTCAGGTTAGCAACCTTGATTATCATAAAGGTCATCAGGTAAACTGGGATGGCTCTAAACGAATATAATTTGCAATCAAAATAGATTTTACCAGTTTGATTGGTGAATCAATTGAAATAAAATAAGAAATGAACATAATAAATGTGACATCAGTTAAAAAATCATTAGGCCCCATATTTAATGAGGCCTTCTCAAAAGACAGGAAATTTGAATTAGAGCAATCAGCGTTAACAATAAATCTGAATATGAGACCGCGAAAATGAATTTGAGATAGTAAACGGAAAAATCAAGATGGAGATAGAAAGATGTAATTGGTTTGACATACTATAATTGTAGTGACTCGTGAGCTGTGTGAGAACTTTCATTGTTACATATATGCTGATTTCGATATAAATAATTGGCATGTTTTGTACACGTATATATATATATATATATATATATATATATATATATATATATATATATATATATGTAAATATTTAAATAAAATGTGGGAAGATCTAACATGGTTACTTATCCGTTTATTTAGATATACTCATAATATACGGTGTGTATACGTAAATATATATCGATGGATATTATTATTAATTTATAAAAGATATGCGAGAAACTAACATGGTTGCATATATGTGTATTTCATTATACATTATATTTATATGGGGTAGAGAAATGTATATGAAGGATTCTACATACTCATATAAGACGTATAGTGAACTCGCTTAATTATTATAATCAAGGCTGCGGTCTTGATATAAAACCCGGACCCATTAATTACTTACATATGTCAGTATAAACTAAGAATTGTATAGTGTAGAAAAGGCAATTCATCCAGTAGACCGGTTTTGTCCCTATTGGGAGCTAATAATGTACTGGCCAGAATTTGCCGCGGCCAGTACATGATGAGTTCCTAATACGGACGAAACCGGTCTACTGGATGTATTGCCTTTTCTACACTATACAATTCTTAGTTTATACTGACATATATAAGTAATTAATGGGTCAGGTGTTTATATCAAGACCGCAACCATGATAATAATAATTGTTATCACCACCCGCGCAACCAATGTTCGTTTAACTCGCTTAATTGCTTATATACTTATTTAGACATGCTTAATATATATGGTTTGTACACACACACACACACATATATATATATATATATATATATATATATATATATATATATATGGATATTTAGATTCTTATATAAGATGGAAGAGAATCTACAGGGTTAAATATATTGATTTAGATATACATAATATAAATGCTGTGTACATGTGTATATGTATGGATATATATGTATTCATATAAAATTTGTATTTAAATAAATATATAGGTAAAGTCTATATAATATGTATTCAGGATCATTTGTAGTTCAAAGAACCCACGGTTTTTCCTATATATTTTTTGTACATATTTAATTGTTAACAAATGTGTATTGAACTGATATACTCTATCAATTGAGGAACTCTCATTATTGCTTATATGATGTGCATATTACATTTGTACACGTATATATATATATATATATATATATATATATATATATATATATATATATAATGATGGGAATGTTGATAGTTAGAAAATATATGGGAAGAACCCTCGTGGTTGCTTATATGATTATCTATGCAGAAAATATAGTGAAGAGATATTTATATATAGGATGTGAATATAATTAAATATAAATAAGTGCATAATAATACATAGTATGAATCGGTTGAACACACCTTAAGGCTTATTTGTATTTTGTACATATATATACACGTATATGGTTTGGACATAGATATATAAATGGAAAAATAAATTTATACAGGATAGGAGAATAAATACATTTGTATATGGTTGATATAGTATTCGTTATTGTAGGCTTTAGATTGGGTCTTCTCAAACGATAGAGTAATACTATATTTTTAAAGCGGTTTCATTAACCTCGCTCTCTCTATAAACTTTTGCACACTGGATGACATTAGGTAAACCGGGAATTAAGAAATACTGCATTATAATTAAAACGAAAAGTTTTGTTGATCATTTTACGCGCCCAGAGTGTAATTTTAAAAATTCATACATAAAGGATATGCAAGTATGTCAATCTATATGGTTTGCTCATAATTATTCTATAAATGTCAACTTCGATTAGAGTAAACATAAGTGCTTATATGTTGTTGTGTGTGGGAGGGATGGGGACATTTTTGTGTATAGAAGAAAAGGATTTAAGATCGGATATTATGGCGGAAAAACAATACTTAAGGAAGTTTAAGTATTACAAATAAATCTGTCTTGAATAAGGATATCACAGTTGATACAACTTGTTGTTTTTCGTAAGTATGGTGTCAACCCTGAAAATAGGACCGGAAATATAGTACCAAAAATTTGGAAAAAATCCGAAAAAGATTGCTTCACTAACAATTTCATTAAAACTAATTGTGGACGGGTTCGGAGTGACGGGACATTGAGAACCCATCAATCAATGGCCAAAATAATCTGTGCACATGGAAATTTAAAGGAATAAAGATTTTATTAACCTACGAGTGCTAGCAACAGCACGTTTCAAATTAAAATCCAACGCTGGCAGCGTTGCGAGAAGAAGATCATCATTCAAACATACGCGTTTGTTAAACACAAGTTTGAAAACAAAGATAAAGTTAGGTCACATGTTTGTAGTCGAAGACTAGTTTTCAAGCACCGAGGAAACGAATTGCGTGACGGTGTACAAGGAACACGTAAGTGATGCATTTCGCATCATAAGTATGGTGAGATTAGAAAATATTAAGGCGAAAGATGCAACTTTCCTTGATTAGGTGGTTTGCAATGTAAAGGTAGTTTTGTTCATGTGACTAGGCGTAGTTCTCCGGAAATCTAATTGAACCTGGGCACGTCTGCTTTGGAATCATGTAGCTCAGTGGTTAGAGCACCAGATTCCGAAGCAGACGTGCCCAGGTTCGAGCCCTGTCCGCGGCAAATTTTGGCCATTACATGATGAGTTCCAAATAAGGGCAAAACCGGTCTATTGGATGAATTGTCAATTCTACACCATACAATTCCTAGTTTATGCTAACATATGTAAGTAATTAATGTGTCAGATGCTTATATCAAGGGTCAATAATTTTCGGCGTTTGAATTCACAAATGACCCGATTAGCAGAATTTGATTCTAACATTTCTAATATTTTGGAAAAGAGAATGTGATGGCGAACACACTCAGAAATCACACGTATCAGACATAGATTTGATCGGGTCAGAGCTACTCCTTGGCTCTAATGCGTTTTTGAATAATCGAAGCCGGAATCTGATCGAAGCGTTGATTGTTGATCATTTTGTAGCTGTGTAAGCTATGAAGTCGGCGTACACACGCAAGACGGTTAGAGATAATTCGTTACAGTGTGAAAACTTCAGGAGCCAACATAGACCTTATATACTATTGGAATTGCTGTATAAATTAATACGACAGCAGCATGAATTAAGGCGCCTATCAGGTTGGTTATATTTAGATATGCATGGCCAAATATGTCAAATCAATAAAGGCTTGGGTAAGGACATGTACCTAATATCAAACTTGTAAAGTTTGGCGACAAACAAAAACCGCAGTTAAAACTATTTGTATACCAGAGGGTAGATTTATACATATACACTTCGGTATTGTCAAAATGTCAGAAATCTCTGTTTAGTGGTATCTACTCACGATGGTTGTTCGATTCTGTTGTTAGTACGAAGTAACAATCCTCTGACAGCTCAATAAGTCTCACTTATGTTCTTACATAATTTGATTTCACGTCATGGTGCATAGGTAAGTGTAACTAGTGATCTTTGTAGACAGTTTGTCTAAATTAATTATTATGTCTTTGAATGCCATGTGGATTGAAGTGTAATACGCATGTGCAAACAATCCCAGAGCTAAAGGTATGGTTCGGAGGCTGACAAATAATTGAAGGCTGTATTACTATGCACTGGAGGATCCAGTTAGAAATATAATTTACCTATAGTTTTGCTTTCAATGCAAAACATATACAGAGGACCAGTAATTTTCTTTTGGCATTATATTTCGATCTACTTTACCGTAGATCTTCATCAGATGCATTTCACGAAAAAATGAAGCAAGCGCGTTATTTCCTCTAGTCCTAATATTTATATACTTCAGACTGACCTTTCATTAGATATTCGCGTGTCACATGTTTGTGTGTGCATTTTCATAACCGTTGTTTTAATCATAACTAATTTAGACCAGAGTGGCTGAATAATAATTTATCAATTGCATGTGATAACTATTCGTTTTACACACTCAATGTAAATGACGTAACTGAGATGGGGGAGACCCATAATTCAGAAACACTCGTCATAAAAACATGCCATTAGTGATAAAACCAGAAGTCCGAAAGACTAATGCACCTGTTAAATTACAATTCAAACCACTAGGTTTTACTCAAAATAGACAAGTTATTAACAGTTAGTGGCGCACGCCATTCATGTGCATGTGTATGAGTATGCATAACTAAAAACTTAGTTAAATTACTTTTGATTCACATGTACGTAAATTTAAATGAAAGTGCAGTCAATAGACATTAATTTACCCTTTGCACGCGTCAGACAAATTATTAATTATAAACATTTTATTATTAGAACAATTTCAATATGTAGGGTGGAGGTGCAAAACAGAAAAATAGGGTTGAAATCACTAAGTGTTTTAAAATCAAACGAATAGTTAGAGATGAAACTTCGAAGACTATATTCATAATAATTGATTATTCATTTCTTGAATAAAAGCCCACTAATAAGTCAATCTTAATCTGATGTTCTTAATCTTTTACCAGAGCTAGCTTCATTTACCAATTCATGCAATCGTCTTTTCCTTCTATTATTTAATGCAGTGTTCCAAATCGGACCTAAAGATTTTTCAACAGCTTTTTCATTCATAATATCATCTCTAGATTTAATTTCTATAGATTCCCTAATCAATCTCGTCGATAGTATGCCCAGTCTCCACTACATGACGAGCAAGATCTGATTTAGCAATATGTCCATACTTACACGCAGTTTTATGTTCATCTCTTCTTACTTTGATTAGACGCATGGTCTCACCAACATAGTTGAGACTACAATCATTGCATGGGATCTCATACATACCCAATAGCCAATATCTTTATGCATTATTTGGAAAATAATCTGTTGGATAAAACTCCATTAAAACCAAAATTGTACCTACGTTTCTTGGATGATATATTACTGATCTGGAACCATGGTGATAATGAATTGGTAAATTTCTTAAATTTAGCTAATCGAATGAGCGAACTACAATTTACCTTAGAAAGGGAATCGTCAGGTGAATTACCATTTTTAGATGTCAAATTAATTAGAAATGGTCTGAAATTGGGAAGAGATATTTATAGGAAGGATACTTATTCAGGAATCCTTCTTAATTTCAAGTCCAATCACCCGTTTCGTATGAAAGTCGGGATCTTAAAGTCATAAACATTAAGAATTCACAAGTTAACAGATATAAAGCATAGGAAGTTAGAATTAGACAGACTACGCGATATATTCAAGACTAATGGTTACCCTCCTCATTTAATAGATGCAACAATGAGGGACATGGTGAAGAAATTTAATCCTAGTTTGAGATACATAAAAGCGGATAAGGAGAAGGAAGAGCGGAAGGTCATGTTATTACCGGACTCTATATTAAGTAGGAAAGTGAAATCATTAGCTTTAAAATACAATATAAGGACTGTTTTAAAACAGCCCCTTAAACTTGTCACTATACTCCCTAACCAAAAAGAAAAGATTGAACCCTTAGACACTTCAGGATTGTATTAGATCCCATGCAATGATGGTAGTCTCAGGTATTTTGGTAAGACCATGAGCCCAATAAAAGTAAAAAGAGGTGAACATAAAACTGCGTGTAAGTATGGACATATTGCTAAATCAGATCTTGCTCGTCATGTAGTTGAGACTGGGCATACTATGAACTGGGAGGAATGCAAACGCATAGCAATATGTAGTCGTAATAGGGTGACGAGATTGATTAGGGAATCTACAGAAATTAAACCTAGAAATAATATTATGAATGAAACAGCTGTTGAAAAATCTTTAGGTCCGATTTGGAACACTGCATTAGTTAATGGAAGGAAAAGACGATTGCATGAATTGCTAACTGAAGCCAGCTCCAGTAAAAGATTAAGAACTTCAGATTAAGATTGACTAATTATTGGGCTTTTATTCAAGAAATGAATAATCAATTATTATGAATAGTCTTCAAAATTTCATCTCTAACTATTCGTTTGATTTTAAACAATTAGTAATTTCAACCCTAATTTTCTGTTTTGGATCCCAACCCTACCTATTGAAATTATTCTAATAATACAATATTTATAAGTAATAATTTGTCTGACTCGTGCAAAGGGTAAATTAATGTCTATTGACTGCAGTTTCATTTAGATGTACGTACATGTGTATCAAAATAAATTCATTTAACCAAGTTTTTTAGTTATGCATACACATACACATGGACATGCGTGGCGTGCGCCATTAACTGTTATTTACTTCTCTATCTTGAGTACAACCTAGTGGTTTGAATTGTAATTTAACATGTGCATTAGTCGTTCGGACTTCTGGTTGTTATCACTCATGGCATGTTTTTATGATGAGTGTTTCAGAATTATGGGTCTCCCCATCTCAGTTACGTCATTTACATTGAGTGTGTAAAAACGAATAATTATTGCATGCAATTGATAAATTATTTTTCAGCAACTCTGGTCTAAATTAGTTAGATGAAAACAACGGTTATAAAAATGCACACACACACACACACATGTGACACGCGAATATCTAATGAAAGGTCAGTCTGAGGTATATAAATATTAGGACTAGAGGAAATAACGCGCCTGCTTCATTTTTTTGTGAAATGCATCTGATGAAGATCTACGGTAAAGTAGATCGAAATATAATGCCAAAAGAAAATTACTGGAACAATGAAAGCTGCGTTAGTCAAAACGAAGATCAGGTAATTTCAATTAATCCAGGTTCGCAACTAAGAAGATCCTTCAATATAAAGAGGACAATTAGGAACACCCATTGCAGAAGTTGTTTATTGCGAGCCATTTACGTTACCTAGAGAACTTTTAATAGACGCTCCTAGTTGTCTCGATTGGGCTTCTAATTCAGTGTTTTAGTTTGTAGGCGCATTGAAGCACAAAATGAGTCGTTTAGCTCCAGCCAAGACTAAAAGTTCAAGATTTAAATACTATTTATTTTCAGATTTAAAGCTGGTGTCACACGTATACATAACCAACGAGATGAGAGAAAATTTTCTGACTTCCTTTTAAAAGGGGTCATTTAAAGTCATTCATATAACCGATAAAATGCAGTCATAGAAGTGAATGGAACAGGAGAGTGTTTAGCACTGGATCTCTGCGTTCCACATTTTACCTGTATGGAAGAGGAGACTGAGGAACAATTCGCATCAAATTACCAAAAGTCTGAGGCGAGATCTGACTTTAAGATTTGGAAAAAGTAGGAAAAGCCAAATAAAAGTGAAAAAGAAGTGACGCGTAAATCCGCGACAACCAAAGAAACCTAGCGAAGTACAAGTACGACATTTAGAATCCCGTTCTGGAAGAGCCGTCAAGTAACCGAATAATGATGACTACGTTATGCAAGAGTATACATATAAAACATGAGTGTGTATGTGGAGACCACTTAACTCCCCATACAATAATGAATCAATTTTAATTTTTTTAAATATGACGTTACCACTGATTTTATAAAACTCTTAAGTTGTATTTTAAACTTAGTTTTTTTAAATTTTTTATTTGGTCGAATATTATGGCCTATTTTTATTGACTTCAATATTCAGTTTGTTCAGATTTTTCGCGGTGCTTTTCGTGATTTCCTTTGATCTGGTACGGACTTATCTGATTTGTGTATAGTTATTGCTGATATAAAAATTTAATAAAAACTATTGAATTGGCCACAAATTATTATACTTATTGATATCACGGGAAGTTTCTCTAACTTGTCTCGAGTAAATTCGGTTGTTATTCTTTTTCAAGGTTTCCACCATCCGGAAATATTTCTAGCGGCAATCAGTGAGATGGTGAACACACGCACATTTTGTAATAAATAGTTTGTAATAAATCTTAATTTATTATAATGGATAACAGCCTTATGTTTGAAGATGAGGAGCTGTTGACCGTAGGACTTAAGTAAATTTAATTTAATATGTGGAGAAAGATAAATCCTCCGCCAAAATTAAAGTAACATTAACTGATAAATGTAAACCACCTTGGCTGATTGTAACGAATTTTATTTAAAAAAAATTTATTTATTTATTTTCCAGAACCTTCTTTGTTTAATTATTTGACTTTGAATTGTGCGCCATTTTCAGTTTTCGAGCATTACTGTCCTCGATTGGTTGTATCTCTTTTGGCATGCTGCAATTGCTTCATTTTTCTTCATTAAAATTTGACCGATTTCTTCAACATACGCCTGTTAACTCTGACTTATATTTTTTATTGATGCACGCATTTGGGGACGTTCTGGAACAGGTAATTTAATAAAACGAACATTGGTTGCTTGGGTGGTGATAACAATTATTATAATTAAGGTTGCGGTCTTGATATAAACACCTGACCCATTAATTACTTATATATGTCAGTATAAACTAAGAATTGTATAGTGTAGAAAAGGCAATTCATCCAGTAGATCGGTTTCGTCTTTATTGGGAACTCATCATGTAATGGCCAGAATTTGCCGCGAACAGGACTCGAACCTGGACAGTGGTTAGAGCACCAGGTTCCGAAGCAGACGTGCCCAGGTTCGAGTCCTGTCTGTGGCAAATTCTAGCCAGTACATGATGAGTTCCCAATAAGGACGAAACCGGTCTACTGGATGAATTGCATTTTCTACACTATATAATTTTTAGTTAATACTGACATATGTAAGTAATTAATAGGTAATTTATTAATTCTTTTTTTCGCGTCTATTTCTTTCCAGATTATTTGTTTGGGTGCTTTGTACGTAAAAGGTTTCACATCCCAATTTGCCTAACATTAAGTGAGAACCCATCAATCGAAGCCAATAAGCAGAGCAACTGAAAACGATCAAAATTCAAGATTTTACCGACCTAAGAGGGCTATCTATTGTCCCGCACAAGATAAATGCGGTCAAATACACAACAAGTTGCTTTGTCCGAATTTCACCATTTACGCGAAGAGGGGATTTGTAGAAGGTCACATTTCAATTTTGCTTCTCCAATAGTGGTAGTTCCCAAACCTGAACTGGGTCAATGGAGGGTTTGTGAAAATTATCGTCTATTAAACTCAGTGACGAAGGGTGATTTTTATCCTCTCCCTAACCAGAGTACTTTACTCCGAGATATAATGGGATATGAGGTTTATTCAACTTTAGATCTCCAGAAACATACTATCAGATACCAATGGAGGAAAGTTCGATACAACTCACCGCAGCCAGATTTCCAAGAGGACGATCGCATGAATTTCTTCGAATGCCTTTTGGTTTGAAGAATGCCAGTCAGACATTCCAGCGTTTGGCTAAAGAAATCCTTCAGAATTGTCCATTTGCGAGGGTGTACATAGACGACATAATAATTTTTAGTCGCTCACGAGATGAATATCGTAAGCATTTGGAAACGGTTTTGACCAGGCTGGAACAATATGGATTACTGGTCAAACCTAATAAGAGTAATTTTGGATGCTCTTCAGTTAGATATCTTGGTCATATACTTTCAAAAGATGGAATTAAACCTTTGGAAGATAAGATCCAAGCTATTAAGGACGTAACGGAGCCCCAAACCGTACGCCAGCTGCGAAGGTTCTTGGGTATGATGAGCTATTATCGTCGAATTATTCCAGGTTTAGCCGGAATTCTAGGATCGTTAACACGCTATCTCACTCGTGAAAAGAGCACGATCAAGAAGTCTTGGCCTATAAACTTGAGCCCAGATGACCGAGAAAAATTCCAGAAGGCCAAGGAAATGCTAAGTGACATAACCACATCAGCACCTGCAGATTGGGAGAAACCTTTCGAGCTAATCACAGATGCCTCAGATGTTGCAATAGGGGTAGTGCTATAGCAAAGATATCAGGACATAGTAAGACCAATTGGGTTTTATAGCCGTAAGCTTAATGATCGAGAGAAACGTTATAATACGTTTGGTAAAAAGCTTCTAGCAGTGCATGCCGCAGTGCTACACTTCGAGCATTACTTAGACGTTTATAAGTTTAAGTTATTGACCGATCATAAGCCGTTGATCAGCATACTTGGTAAAACAACGAGGCTTGATTACTCTCGTAGAGTAAATTCCCAAATAACTCGGTTAGCAGAGTTAGATTTCACTGTGTCTCATATTGCTGGTAAGGAGAATGTGGTAACCGATGCACTTAGCAGACCGAATGAAGCCGATGTCGAGCTGATATTTCAAGGTCCGTTGAAGAGTTTAGATAATTATATGCATGATTTAGTTAGTCAAATCGAGGAAGCGCAAAGATTGAATCCTTTTACGTTAGTTTTGTCCAAAAGGCCAGGATATGTTTGTAAGCTCATAAGTGGCAAGTGGTTGCTATGTGAAACGTCTAGAAGTCAACCATGACCATATGTGCCGTTAAAGTTACGGGCCAAAATAATCCAAGTGTTACACGACATGGGTCATCCATCCACTAAAGCCACCATTCGATTAATTAACGACAGATAAGTATGGCCGCACATGTCTAAAGACATACGGATATGGGAAGAGCCTGTGCCAAATGTCAAACGTATAAAGTGTGGAGACATACCAGAACCGAGATAAAGAATATTGGGCTACCAATTGGACGGTTCAGACACGTACACATAGACATTGTCGAGATCCCCGAGGTAATTGGTAACAAATATTTCCTAACTATGGTAGATAGATTTAGTCGTCAATTCAAAGTGGCGATTTCAAAAGACATGGCAGCGCAGAAAGTCTTGTTCGCGTTTCTACATAATTGGATATCGCGTTATGGTGTTTCGGAAAAGGTCACTAGTGATTGCGGTAGTCAATTTATGTCCGAGTTTTTCGAAAGATCTCTAAACATTATGGGAACAACTGTATTGCATTCTAGCGCGTACAACCCACGAGCAAATGGGATGGTAGAAAGGCTGCATCGTGAACTGAAAGCTGCGTTAAGGTGTTATAGTGGAACAAACTGGATACATGATCTTCCTATAGTACTAATCGCCATGCGCAACAGATATAGGGCACAATTAGGTACTTCAGTAGCAGAAATGGTTTATGGAGAACCATTAAGGTTGCCTGGAGATCTTCTAATAGAAACTCTAAGTAGTCTTGATTAGGCTTCTAGTTATGTAGATTGGTTCTTAGAAGCACTTAGAGATAACATGTGTCGTTTGGCTCCGATCAAGATTAGAAAAGCAAAAAACAAGTTCTATGTGTCCTCTGATTTAAGATCGGCTTTGCATGCTTATGTAACGAATGAAAATAGGAAGAATTGCCTGACACCATTTTACAAAGGACCATAAAAGGTCAAGAGGATGACTGACAAGAATGTCATCATAGAGATAAATGACATTGAGGATTGCGTTACGTTGGATCGATCCATTCCCCAGTTTATCTGGTTAGACGATAGGACTGAATTAACAGATGCGTTGAATGACCGTCGTTCTATGGGCGAATCTGATGTGTGCAATCCCATCATACAGGCACATAACTAAATTCAGAACTCGGAAGACGCGTTGTCTAATATAGCAAAATCTAATTCTATCAGTTCACAACAAGAAAACTGTTTGGCAATACCAGATGATACGGAAGAACCAGTGTCAACGATACCGGGCTCGATGCCGACTTCAGGGGCGCCATTAGGCACAACTCGTTCTGGAAGAGTGCAACGTTAGCCGAAGAATCATGATTACGTCTATTACTAGCCGTCTTTTTTTGAAAAGGTAGTGTATGTGGAGGAAGATAAATCCTCCGCTAAAATTTAAGTAAAGTTAACTGATAAATTTAAACCACCTTGGCTGATTGTAACGAATTTTATTTAAAAAGAATTTATTTATTTATTTTTCCAGAACTTTCTTTGTTTAAATACTTGACTTTGAATTGTGCGCCATTTTCAGTTTTCGAGCATTACTGTCCTCGATTGGTTGTATCTCCTTTGGCCTGCTGCAATTGCTTCATTTTTCTTCATTAAAATTTAATCGATTTCTTCAATATACGCCTGCTTACACTGTCTTATATTTTTTATTGATGCACGTATTTGGGGACGTTCTGGAACAGGTAATTTAATAATTCTGTTTTTCGCGTCTCTTTCTTTCCAGGTTATTTGTTTGAGTGTTTTGCACGTGAAAGGTTTCACATCTCAATTTGCCTAACATTAAGTGTCAATTTAATAATTAAATTTGATAGATATGGATACTGATCTTAAATTTGAGGACACTAGCAAGTTAGCGCAAGACATTGCACGTTTGAATTTAGCAGATTTAAATGAAAATATAAGCTTATCAGATTCCACTGCTAATTATAGGACTACTAACGATCTGGCATCTATGGGTTCTCATATACGAATAGGTTAGGAGCCTCTACAAACAAAAGGTGCTGAGAAATTTCGTTCTAAAAAATTCGTGATCATTCCAATAATATTAGAGACCTGTGTCTGGAATCACAATGGCTCTCCAGTTGTAAGGACAAAAGTTCATCTTGAATTCTCAAGCAATGTGGAGGTTATTTTAATTATTGGACATCAATTAACTCCTCACATAAAAATAAATCAAATTTTATTTTTAGACATTTGACATTATCACTGGTTTCGTAAAAAAATATTTTTTTTAAAAAAATTTTGTAAATTTTTGGAAGTTCTTTTGTTCATATTGTCGAAGTTTTTGACTTGTCTTGTTGAAGGTTATAAGAGAGTTTTATCTGAGTTGCTGAATTGCACAAGTGGAACACTGCGTGGTTCCATCTCCGATAACTTTGCTAATAAATTATGGTTATCCACTTTGATCTATTGTTCTTATTTCACATCATTGGGAAGGATCTCAAATTTGCTTCAGGTAATTGACGTGGATATTTTTTTCAAGGTCACCACCGTATCGTTCTGTAATCTGTGGATATCAGCGTATCCCGGTAAGCTTAATTAATATAATATATAAATTGCAAGAAATTTAATCATAATATTATGGCTGGTTTATCAAATATTGAGGATACAGAGCAGTTAGCAAGTGGACTTAAGGAATGTAGATAAAATGATAGTGCAGAGGAAATTAAGTGTTCCAAACTAGATGATCATACCGCATATATGTATTATCCGGGCCAGGCATCCCAGAGGCTTGCTTATGGTAGTGACCAAAGGGCCTCTACAGTAGAAATGGGCGTTGGCATAGATAATCTGTGGTATTTAGTTCATCGGCATTAACTACCGTATACAGTTGTTCGCCACTAACCAAATAATTTATTTCATATTTGCCTATTGATATGTAAAAATATGGTATTAATTTCTTTATTGTTGTAGAGGTTAAATTAATTATCGGATAGAAATTAACCTCTCATATAAAAATAAATCAATTTTTATTTTTGGACATTTGATGTTATCGCTGGTTTCGTAAAATAATATTGTAATTTTTTAAAAATATTGTAAAATTTTTTGGAAGTTCTTTTGTTCATATTTTAGAAGTTTTGGACTTGTCTTGTGGAAGGAAATGAGAGAGTTTTGATCTGAGTTTCTGAATTGCATAAGCGGGACACTGCGTGGTTCCATCTCCGACTCTTTGTGAATAAAACTTTGTAATCTTCTCGTCGTTTTGTTTTTAATTATCAGCGAAAAGAACCACAAATTTGCTTTGGGTATTTAAAGTGTATATTTGTTTTAAGGTCTCAATCATTCCAGTTCAGTAAATTTGTGGAGATCAGCGTATCCGGGTAAGCTTACTTAATTAATATAATATATAAATTACAAGTAGTTTAATGATATCATGTCTGGTTTATTAAATACTGAGGATACAGAGCAGTTGGTTAGCGGACTTAAGGATTGTAGCTTAAGAGATAGTTCAGAGGAACTTAAGTGTTCCAAGATAGATGACCATTCCGCATATATGGATTTTCCGGGCCTGGCATCCAAGAGACCCCCTTATGGTAGTGACCTAAGGGCATCTACATAAAATGGCGATCACGGTAGGATACTTTATGCGGAAAGATATGATGTAGATGATCGTTTTTGCCGCAATTCTATGGATAGAAATGTTAAGCTCACCATGTACAGACCAGACAACCATTCTGAATGGGTCGAAGAAGCAAAATTTTATTTTAAACTAAAACGGATGACGGACCCTATAGAAAGGTTTGCCTCGGCCTGGTGGTGCTTACCTGAGCCATTAAAAAAGAATCTGTTTAAACTCAGGAAATTTGTTACTGAGAATGAACCAGAAAATGCATTTGAGCTTCTAGTAGAAGAACTCCATGGACGATATCAACCCGAGAGGATTGAACGGATGACTGACTTATTACGTCAGGAAAAGATGGGAAATCTACTTCCATCTGAATTTTATGACAGACTCATTTCAAAATCCATCGGGCTTGATATATCTGAGGAAGTTATAAATAGTATATGTGTAGCAGAATTGCCTGCTAGACTAAGAGCCACCTTGGATGTATATGATACATTGGAACTAGAGTGGCTCAAGAAGCTCAAAGGGTTGGACAAAGTGTATCGTCAGATGGAACCTAAGGTGTATGCAGTAACTGCAGATTCACGCCTGGAGCAGCAACTCAGACATCTCTCAGAGAGACTCCTGACCATAGAGAATGAATTAAGTACCCTCCGCCGGTATGTGGGTTTGATAAAAAACAATAAGGAAAGTTCCAACAGAAGTAGGGTAAATTCTCGGAGTCAACGTTCAAATTCCAAGCATTGAAGAGGCGAATCGCGTGAGAGCGTACAAGGACCACGCGAGTGGTGCATATCGCATCGCAAATACGCCAAGTTTGGAAAATGTCATGAGGGGGGATGCACATTTCCAAAGTTGGGTGGTCCCCGATGGAAAGGAAGTAGTCTTCCTGTAGCCTGGTCGAAGCTGCCGTAACACTAATAGAGCCCCCGCTAATGGGAGCCGTAGGGGGGGGGGGTTGTGCATGCAAGGCTCCATGGTATGCATATTCGTGGCATACTAAAATCATCGAAGTTAGGTTCGGAAGCTTCGATGGAAGAGACGCGCAGTAATACAGTCCGTAAATCTGTTAGATTTCGGCTGGCAGGTAATCTTAAAGAGGTTGCTGGTTATAGCAACAATAAGTTCATTGTAACTGATGAACTTAGTGGCCTAAAATTTTTAATAGACACGGGTGCAGAGGTGAGCATAGTTCGATCTGATGTGGTGGAAATTGATAGCCCCACATTCGATTACCAACTATGGGCTGCTAATGGAAGTCCAATTGAGGCTAAGGGAGTTAAAGAATTGTCAGTGACATTGGGGCAGAAATCTCCATTTACGTGGAATTTTCTGGTCGCTGATATAAAAGATAACATCATTGGGATGGACTATTTGATCCATTTTAATCTCGCTTTAGATCCCAAATCTAGGACCATTGGACAAAGCACTGGGATAGTGACTTATGCTGTAACTGGGACCTCAGTTGTTAGGTCAGTGAGACTACCCAGACCGGTCGTCGCCGATGACTTGGCGGATGTCATCGAGAAACACCTGGCCGTGTTTCTGCCATTCAATGCTAAACGCAAGGGTTTAAAGGCAGGCATAGAAAACCAAATCGAGTTGGTGGAGCCACTACCTTGTTCGCCCAAGACTCAACCGTTAGCACAACACAAGCAGCAGGTTGCTATTGAAGAATTTAAGCGGTTGAGAGAAGAAAGAATTTGTAGGCGTTCAAATTCCAAATTTCATCTCCAAAAGTGGTTGTTCCCAAACCTGAACCAGGTCAATGGAGGGTTTGTGGGAACTATCGTCTATTGAATTCGGTAACAAAAGGTGATTCGTATCCTCTACCGAACCAGAGTACTTTGCTCAAGGATGTAATGGGATATGAGGTATATACAACGTTAGACCTGCAGAAGGCGTACTATCAAGTACCTATGGAGGCAGAATCTATACCGCTCACAGCAGTGCGATTCCCTGGAGGAGGATCGCATGAATTCTTATGTATGCCTTTTGGGTTGAAGAATGCAAGTCAGACATTCCAGCGTCTGACAGAGGAAGTTCTTCAAGACTGTTCATTTGCTAGAGTGTATATAGATGACACTATTATGTATAGTCAATCTAGGGAGGAACACCGGGAGCATTTGGACATCGTTTTGTCTAAGCTGGAACATTATGGATTGTTAGTGAAACCAGAAAAGAGTAGGATTGGTTGCTCTACCGTAAAATATCTTGGACACAATTTCCAAGGATAGAATCAAGCCCTTGGAAGAAGAGGTACAAGCAATCAAGGATGTGCCAGAACCTAGAACTGTACGCCAGTTGCGTAGATTTTTGGGCATGATTAGCTACGATCGTCGGTTCATACCAGGTATAGCTGGAATTTTGGGGTCGCTAACTCGACATTTAGTTCGTGAACGGAGTACGATCAAGAAGTCCTAGCCTATTAATTTTAGCCAAGACGACAAGGAAAAATTCCAGAGGGCCAAAGATCTGTTAAGACAAATGACCACATTAGCAACTGTGGATTGGACTAAGCCGTTTGAGCTGGTCACAGATGCTTCTGATGTAGCCATAGGAGCAGTGTTACATCAACGAGAAAATGGTATAGTCAAGCCGATAGGATTCTATAGTCGAAAACTCCAAGATCGCGAGAAGCGATATGATACGCTTGGAAAGGAGTTACTAGTAGTTTATTCTGCAGTGTTGCATTTTGAGCACTACCTAGATGGACATCAGTTTATGATATTAACTGATCATAAACCGTTGTTAAGTATCCTTTGGAAAGCAAATAGGCTAAATTATTCTCGGCGGGTGAATTCACAAATAACCCGACTCGCAGAATTTGATTTACCATTAGTCATATCTCAGGAAAAGATAATGTGGTGGCAGACACTCTCAGTAGACCAGACGTATCAGATGAAGATATGCTTCGTTCAGAGTCACTCGTATGCTCTATTGTATCTTCTAATGATTTTGTCCAGCAATTGATGGAAGCACAAGGTTCTGATCCTTTAGTAGCTGTGTTGGAAAAGAATCCTGTATATACACGCAGGAAGATTTGAGATAAGTGGTTATTATGTGAAATCTCCAGGAGCCAACCTAGACCTTATGTACCGCTAGAATTAAGGTATAAGGTAATTCAGCAGCTACATGAATTCAGTCATCCTTCCATTAAGGTAACTATCAGGATGGTCACTGATAGATATGTAATAGATGTCGAAAGACATAGAGCCTGGTAAGGACATGTGCAGTGTCAAACTTGTAAGTTTGGCGTCATACAAAACAGAAAT
>JAQBSW010007084.1:0-43552 GCA_029291075.1 Eudiplozoon nipponicum
GGTGGTGATAACAATTATTATAATCAAGGTTGCGGTCTTGATATAAACACCTGACCCATTAATTACTTACATATGTCAGTATAAACTAAGAATTGTATAGTGTAGAAAAGGCAATTCATCCAGTAGACCGGTTTCGTCCTTATTGGGAACTCATCAAGTACTGGCCAGAATTTGCCGCGGACAGGATACGAACCTGGGCACGTCTGCTTCGGAATCTGGTGCTCTAACCACTGAGCTATCCTGCCGCACAATAGCTCAGTGGTTAGAGCACCAGATTCCGAAGCAGACGTGCCCAGGATCGTATCCTGTCCGCGGCAAATTCTGGCCAGTACTTGATGAGTTCCCAATAAGGACGAAACCGGTCTACTGGATGAATTGCCTTTTCTACACTATACAATTCTTAATTTATCACTGACATATGTAAGTAGTGATGGGTCAGGTGTTTATATCAAGACCGCAACCTTGATTATAATAAATGTAGAAATAATGGGATTGACTTTTATATTAATCTTGCAACCTTGATTTAAATAAGTTGGTTTACCACCTGGCTCTTATATATGCATAATTCTTATTTGCTAGGCCGTGCCTAACACATAAAAGCCTATATATTTGTTATTCGCATTCGAGAACATAAAAGCAAAAAAATTCAGGCAGATACAATTTAACAAAAATTGATTGCGCGGGTGGTGGTAACAATTCTTTAAATCAAGTATGCGAGCTTGAATTAAGTACGTGCGACTGGCGGTGGGTTTGCTATGTTGTTCGACGTCTGGTTAAATACAATGGGATTGGTGTTTACTTCAAGCTCGCAAACTTTATTTAAAGAGCTGCAGATAGATGCCTAATAAACAGTAAATTTTCTATCAGATAATTTTAGTTCGATTTTCCTAAAGAATGGTTATTGTTTGGCAAATTTTTAGGCTAAAATTGGTTAATTATTCAAAGTGGCTAAAGGTAATATCCCTCCAGTAGCGTGGTAAGAATGATAGATACTGTAAGCCTTTTTTCCGATCGTTGATGCCTTACTGTTTAGTTTGCCTTATGCAATAACAAAAAGCTGCGATCTAGCAGTTAGATAATGGTTTATTGGAGAAATAATGTAATTGTGTATTAGGTGGTGTGCACTTGATAATAAATTAGTTCAAAATAACGACAGCCTAAACGGAAAGTATAATGCCGTGCACATTCGTTTTGTTTTGTTGGTACCCTTTACAGGTTTTTGATATATATCATAAATATATATATATATATATATATATATATATATATATATATATATATATATATATATATATATATATCATGATTTGTCTATGAATTCGTATTGCTGAAGACTTTATATGAAGTTATTTTTACTACTGCAGGTTTACACATTCGTATAAGAGATTTTACCGTCCTATTATTCCACATTCTTTGACCAAATATATAGTGGTTAAAGGGCTTAATACCGGCTCCTACTGATGAGTCGTCAGTAAGCACGAAACGAATGTGCATGAGATTATACTTACCGTTCATGCTGTATTTGGTTTATCCTTCTGGGCACAACTGAACTAATTTGTTACTAGGCTCGCAACACCTAATACATACTTGCATATATATTAGTTCTTCGCAACAAACAGTATTTAACTGTTTGAATATGTTTAAACACCTACATCTCCTGAACTGCCGCGATATGTTAACAGGCATGGTAATCGCGAAGCATACCCATTAAATCGATGCTAACTACCGATTTCTGTGACATTTTGATCACATTCAGCCTGGTAATAAATGTTTAAATCTAGCCACTACACACGTAACACGCAAATTATTGCCTTATTTAGAATTGTATTTTTTTAAATATTTTTATTAAAATCTGTATCAATGCTCTTACGTGTTACCTTTGATACGCCTAAAAAACGCTTCTGGTTTAATCGTTCAACATTAACAAGATAACTTCACTCACCAAGGCTAACTTTGTGTCCTTAATGTCCCAAACGTGGTTACGATTCGAGTCAAATTCTTTGTGGTTTATCTCTTCGTTGGCCTTTTCGTCGGTGGCCTCCGCCTCAGCCGCGCTAATAGCTGACGGAGCACTGTCGTTTTTTTCGCCATACATTGGGTCACAATCGACGGAACCAACTAATTCCGCCATATTGGCTAGCGCGGCAGTCGCAGAATCACATTTAACAGCGCAGATGTCACCATGGAGATGGCACTCAACTCTATTCCCCTCGTTGCAATTGGAAAAGTTAACGTTGCCAACACAACCAAATTCGTTTTTAGTATAAGGGATTTGGTTAACAGCAAACAACGCTGGATAATTTTCTCTAGAAAGCGCGCAATCTTGTCTGCTTGTCGCATAATTCATTTCTTCAAAACAAGGTTGAACATTAGCATGAATGGAGGCAACATCTGTTGAACTTGCTCCAAGAGTTCCTAACATATGGACAGATGATTCATTTAACTTCAGACCGGCAAAGTCAATCACATTTGCACTGCTCTCTTTCGCTGTCATAATTGGGGATGATTCCTTTGTCGCATTCATTTCCCGTCCTATGGGTGCATTTACAATTGAAAAGGTGGATGTTATAGGAATGGGCTGAAAAGGTGCATGGTGAAATTCGTTGGTTGGAAAAATTGGATTGACATTGTGACCATTTATGATTTGCGAATTATTATTTTCGGTTGAAAGCTTATTAAAAGCAATAGCATCTGTCAATGAAGTTGATTTCGAACAATTTGTGCCGGTAGTAGATGCAATATACGGAAAAATACATTTATTTTCGTATATATCGGAGGAGCTGCTTGATGCTAATTCGGAATTAATATGCCCTACAGGTGAAGCCGATTGGCTGACTGTCGTACCATATTCAATTTTGTTCGGAGTTTCGTTATAAATTGCAAAGTCTCCTAATGTGTTAGTTTCCTGTGCAACAATCTCATTGTCATGTACTTTGCAATCGCCTGTGGTGTCTCCAAGTTTGTTTAGGCAAAAGGGTACATTACTTTCAGACTGCTGTCCTGTTTGCTTTTGTTTCTCCCTTGCTTCCAGCTTTTCAGCTTCGTTTGGGCAAAAAAAAGGTTGAATACATTTTGAATAGGTTGGACCAGTTGATACATCTACCATTCCTGTTGTCGGAGAGCATATGATATCCGCAGAATTGCGAGTACTATTATTTTTGAATGGAGAATTTGTGATCGCGGTGCAGTTCGCGTTTATTGAATCACCAATAAAAGTAGCGTACGATGGATCAACAGCACTTATGTAATTATAATTGATATGGGGTAGAGCTTCATTTTGATTATTTGATGAATGAGAATCGACGGAATGTTGTTCGGCTGTAATACGCGATCGGTCTGTTTCATGTGTCTCATTCCGCTCCCCAAACCAAGAGCTTAACTGAAGTAGCTGTGCTCCTGGAGAATAATTACTTGGCAATTTGCCAATACTTGAAGCGGCTTCTGGCGAGGAAAACGACAAAGGTGCTGAGTTAGACATTGAACGCCTGTCGGGCACTTGACTCGGTTTCTCCTCAATCATCTTAGAGTTTTCTCTACAATTATTTATGTACTCATGATATTTTGACCATCTTTCAACGGAAAAATTGCTGTCTGTTGCTTCCACGCCCAATTTGACTGTACTAGGACTGATGTCTGCAGTACTGTCACTAGCTTCAGTGTACATTTTAGAATCCGAGAAATGCAGCATTTCACCAGTATTGTAAATATTTGTCAAATGTAAGCCATTTGCTCTCATTACTGCCTGAAAAGAAGAAGATGAAGAATTAGAAGAAAACGAAGATGACAAAGATGATGATGATGATGATGAGGATGACATCAGCAATGAAGGTAAAGTCAAGGCAAGGGGTGATGAAAATATTCCGGCGATTTCTGGCGACACAGTAACTTTAGGTACTTTTGATGCTTCGTCAGTCAAATTGCAACGCACTGTCGAGAACATGTCGTATTTTGCACTGACAATTTGTCGGTTGCTACAAATATTGACAAGGTTATTTAAGTTTTCCTGTGGATTTTCGCTTTCTGCTGGTATTGCCTGTACGAATTCCATCGATACTGAGTCGATTTGCTTTGCGGACGCTGATTCCTGGTGAAAAAAACTTGCGTTTTGGTCAATTAACAGATCGCGATCTTGAGCATTGTTAATATTTTTAATGCGATGATTCTCGTCACTGCATTCTAAATGGGAATCGTTTATATCCTCAAAATTAGTCGATGGGATTATAAATGGAGCTGCCGAACCCGCATTTGTATCGTAATTACATGTTTTTGATAGGTTAGTCGTATTTTGTGGCAGTATACACTCAGGACGTATGTTAGCGTTTTCTGCATTTGTTCGACCAGCAAGTGAGTTTACAAGATTACAATCTGTTGTGTTCATAGGATGAGGTATAGAAGATGTGGAAGTTAGAGTTTCAGTTGCAAAAGATGTTGAATTGTTTTTTTCTACCCTACTGTTACCATCATTAGTAGCATGCATAGTCAAACTAGAAAAATTGCTTGAGTCACAGGGCATGTAAAGCGTAATAAGATTTGCACTCATTTGAACATCTGAACTAGGTGGGTTGCTGTAGGCTGCTTCCTTTTCATCGCACAAAGATTGAGCAGGAAAGAATGAGGAAGCATTCATATTGTTAATCTCGTGCGAACTGTCAGTTATTTTTGAAACTTGATTTTCTTCATTGAAGTGTCTATCTGCCCCGTTTTCCGTCAATACCCTGTTACCGATATCATGTGCATCCGCCTCCGCTTTGCCAGTGTTGTTCTCATTTATTTCCTTGTGAGTTGATGTTGGATCAGAACCATTTGGATGCGCCAACTCGCCCATACTGGCCTCCATGTTTGCAGGAAGTCTGTTTGAATAGGACAATTTGACGTTCATTATTTGAATTCATTAAACAATAATTTTAGTGCCATAAACAGTAAATAAGTAGAGTATGTTTAATGCATGGACAAACTAAAATCACAAAAACTTCAAATAATTGCATCACAAGTTCGGAGACAAGTATGCTTTCAAATCATGCCAGCCAATTAAACGGTCTACTGGATGAAAAGCATTTTCTAAATTATATAAAGCTTAGTTTAATCAGACAGCTTCAAATATAATAGAGCTAGAGTGTAAGGATTTGCTGAAGTAACAGGTGTTCAGAAGTAGTTGTAATTCTCAATTTCGGTGAAATTTAGCATACATTGAAATCAATTGTGTTGGTACCATGTACCTTTTCGGCAACCATGATGTTGATATCGGGCACAAAACAATAGCCATAGTGTTGGTATTCTTTTACAGGCTTAGTATATATATATATATATATATATATATATATATATATATATATATATATATATATATTACATACGGTGAGTTTGCTTTGAAGTCGCATTGTCGAAAACTATATACGAGTTAGCTTCACTTATGCAGGTTTACACATTCGCATAACAGATTTTACAGTTCTATTTTCCAACGTTTGTCACCCAAATATATAGAGGATAAAGGGCGTAAAGCCGGCTTCCACTGTTGACTCGCCGGTAAGCACGAAACTAATGTGTACGAGATTATACTTTCCGTTCAAGCTGCCGTTGGATTATCCTCTTGGTTATATTTTAACTAATTTGCTACTTGGTGCAAAACACCAAATACACAATTGCATATATATTAGTACTCCGCCACAAACAGTAGCGAACTCTTATATATTCACATATCGTTATTTCTTTGAATCAGGTTTTTGAGCTTGATATGCATACCAATCTCACTTTATTTAACCAATCGCACAACTTAGCTAAAACAATGCTAGTCCAACGTACTGGCTGATAATAATTTTGCTGTCGGTTAAATACAAAGAGCCGCGCAATTAATGATCCCTTAATTATATTCGGCATGTATAATTAAATCAATTTTATCTTTTTCATCAAATGCCCCATAATTTTAAAATGTTTAACATGATTCCAATGCCGCGTTTTGCGTACGCGGGTAGTAGCTTTGCACGGACAGTTTCACAAAGATCCGATTGATCACAATTTCCAATTTTGTTTTGTCTTTGATCGGGTTGAGTTTGTATTCGGCCCAGTGGAAATGCGGTCCTGTCATCAATGTATTTTTATCTGGTATCCAACAGGGTCAAACCAAAGCAGAGTCAAGGCATTTAATGAGAATTTTACAGCCTCCGTAATGTTTCAACCGTTGATTAATTTTGTCCACGTCCTACCAAATTGTGTTGTTTTACATTCAAATAGCCTTACAAAAAAAATATGAAATGCGCAATTACTAGTTCAATAAATTAAACGTAAATCACACAATAATTAATTATATTGAGGTAACATTAATGTTTTAAACCATATTTGCTAATATGAGATAAGTAAAAATCTTAAACAATAATTGATTGCGCGGGTGGTGGTAACAATGCTTTAAATCAAGTTTGCGAGCTTGAAGTAAACACCAACCCCATTATTGTTGCTCAGTCTACGAACAACATAACATTTGGCGGTAGTTTTGTTATGTTGTTCGTAGACTGGTGGGATGATGTTTACTTCAAGCTCTGAAACTGATTTAAAGCAAGTAAATCTTGTTTTATTTAACTGTGTTTGACAATAGATTTACTATATTTGACACTTAGGTAATAAAAGGGTTGACGATTATCTCAAATTTGCAAACGTGACTTAAAGAATTCTCCTCATTAACGTAACCATTGGTTAATGTTATAGCCTTTTATATATATATATATATATATATATATATATATATATATATATATATTATAGTTATATTTATTTTATATAATTTATAAAGAGGATAAAACCTTTATATATAAATATATATATATAAAGGTTTTATCCTCGTTATAAAATTTGCCGTCAGGCTCTGATGATGAATATTTAATACAATTTAACAATATTTGTTTGCGCGAGGTGGTGGTAACAATTCTTTTAATCAAGTTTGCGAGCTTGAAATAAACACCAATCCCATTGTTTTTTACGACTGGTTAAATACAATGGGATTGGTGTTATAGCTCGCAAACTTGATTTAAAGCAAGTAAAAATCTTGTTTTATTTAACTGTGTTTGACAATAGATTTGCTATATTTGACGCCTAGGTAAATAAAAGGGGTTGACGATTATCTCAAATTTGCAAACGTGACTTAAAGAATTCTCCTCAGTAACGTAACCATTGGTTAATGTTGTAACATATATATATATATATATATATATATATATATATATATTATAGTTATATTTATTTTATATAATTTATAAAGAGGATATATTTATATATAAAGGTTTTATCCTCGTTATAAAATTCTCGTCAGGCTCTGATGATGAATATTTAATACAATTTAACAATATTTGTTTGCGCGGGTGGTGGTAACAATTCTTTTAATCAAGTTTGCGAGCTTGAAATAAACACCAATCCCATTGTTTTTACGACTGGTTAAATACAATGGGATTGGTCTTTAATAGCTCTAGCTGGTTAAAAGAAAGATGAATATTTAAGTTTGAAACGCATCAGTGCGTGCGACTGACGGTAATTTATCAATTTTGCGCGACCGGAAAATAAAATTGAATAGGCGTGAAATCAAGCCTGCTAGATTAATTGAAACAATTGATACCATTACACACTTTACATTTCCCTTATTTTGATTTTTAGTGTCATTGTGTTACCTAATAGACGCTTAGATTTTTCTCTTCGCTTGTACTAATTTCTTGGAAAATATGTAAACTCAAATTTTTGCTCGTATTTATTCTTTTAAAATAACTCGATATAATTGTATTTAAAAGAAACATTTTTGCAACAAGGAATTGATTAATTACCAGGTTCTTTTTTCGTTAACCAAGATTTTTACATCCACTGTCCTCATTTATACTTAAAATAATTCGAGATCCAGTGTTGTACCTTATTGCCAACGGTAAGCTCATCGCATCCAGAAAATTGACAATCATAATGTCAACTGGTAAATTCAGTTTAAATAAATTCATTTATGCTTACTAAATATAGATGTTTCTTTTCGGATGCTTTTCGATGATTAATTTGGAATTGATACAATACGTGAAAATGATGTGCAACGATTCATGAGGTAAATAAAATGAACTATGAGAAAACATTTATACGTAAAAAATGGTTTAAATCAAGATTTCGAGCTTAATTTAAATACTTGTTTTCTACTTAAAGTAAAGTTCTGTCGGTTCATTAAAGAATAATTTGGGTTTCTTTTCATAACTTTAGGTCTAACGAGATGTCATATAGGCTCCACGTTGAGAGGAGGCTGGCCAAAGTACATGAATCAGTATATAACTGAAAATTATGAGTAGCGTGCCATAAGGTGGCTCAGTGTCACAGACTTGATTTTAATAATTGTTCTCACTATTCGCACAATTATTGATCGTTTAATATTAATATTTTTTAGACTATGCAGCTTACTGCTCCGCCACATTTCTTCTATTTTTTATAACAATTATTAATTAAATATCTTATATTTATGTAATAAAATTTACAAAAAAATATATTGTCATACCTGTAAAGAACTACTGCAGCTGACATTAAAGTCAAATTCCATGTTTTCAAGCTGTTCCATTATTTATTATCGGAGATTACTAAATTTAATAGCCGTATTTTCAGTTTACTCTCGTTTTTTTTTAAATAAAATAGAATACGATATCGTAAATGTGTGAGCATCTGAAGATTGTTTTGTTATGTGCATCGACAGGTTATTTAAACCGGGATTGATAATAAATTTAAACAATCATTGATTACGGGAGTGGTGGTAAAAAATTTCTAAATCAAGTTTGGGAAATTGAAGTAAAAACCAATCCCACTGTACTTCTCCTGTCGTAATAGCAAAAGTGTCGACAGTCACACGGACTAACGCATTACCACATTCATGATGATCATCGGTGTATGCAATGCATATATATATATATATATATATATATATATATATATATATGGAAAGAAAAATTGGATATGCGGCTCTAACATCTAGTAGTCTCGAATAAATTGTACTTGATTGAAAATGTTGGCTGTATAATTTCTATGCAGCCACGAATATTAAATTTTTGCATCTTTCGCCACGCATATATAGGTTACATAAGTAAACAATCATTGATTGCGCGTGTGATGGTAATAACTCATAAATAAGGTATGCCAGTTTGAAGTAAGTACGTGTGAATGACGGTAGTTTTGCTATGATGTTCAAAGACTGATTAAATACAACGTAATTGGTGTTTACTTCAAGCTAGCAACTTGATTTAAAGAAATCTGGATTTATATCTTCCTCATATCTGCAAATGCGATGCAAATAGTGGGTATTACCAGCTGTGAAATTTATGGTTTCATATGTTTGATTGTTATACTCATGGAGAAAGCTGAAAATTTTTAACGTTCTTAGCTGAGTATAAATTGTGCAGCCGACATTTCCAGTCAAGAACAAAGCCTGCGAGACTCCCAGGAATCAGAGCCGCATATCAGCTTTTCTATAAACTATGAATAAAATCTGGCTTTATCCGCATTTTTCAGTTTTTCGTCGTGCTCTCATGATAGTTTGTCCATGTCGACCGACAGATTAAATACAATATCATCGGTTTTTATCTTAAGCTCGCAAACTTGATTTTAAAAATTGTTATCACCGCTCGTGCAATCAATATTTGCTTAACTGTCTAATTCGTATACGTATTTAGGAAGCTACAAAACGTTAATGATCGTGACGACCTATAAATACTGCAGCCGATATTTCTAGACAACTACAACTGAAACCGTTCTACTATATGCAACACCTAATACACACCTGCATATATATATTAGCTCTTCGCAACAAACAGTATTTAACTGTTATATATTGAATTTAACAATAATTGTTTGCGCGGGTGGTGGTAACAATTCTTTAAATAAAGTTTGCGAGCTTGAAGTAAACACCAATCCCGTTGTATTTAACCAGTCGTCGAACAACATAAAAAAACTACCGCCAGCCGCAACGCACTGACGCGTTTCGACCTTCCTTGATCATCATCCAAAATTTTTGACAGCAAACTGACTATCGAGGATCAAACCGCATTGAATATATATGAAAATCAGAATTTAGATATATTGAATTGAATGATGTCATGCTTACCGCGAAATGTGATAACTGATATCGATTAAGGCCAGAGTGTATGGATTTACTGGAGTAACAGGTGTTCAGAAATTGTTGTAATTCTCAATTTCGGTGAACTATAGCATAAATTGATATCCATCATGTTGGTACCATGTACCGATTCGGAAACCATAGTGTTAGTACCATGTACCTTTTCGGTACAATAATGTTGGTATCGGTTACTAACCCAATAGCCATAGTGTTAGTATCCTTTACAGACTCGGTATATATATTATATAGTGTGAGTTAGCGTTGAAGTCGCATTGTCGTTGACTTTAGATGATGTTAGCTTCACTATTGCAGGTTTACACATTCGTCTAGGAGATTGTACCGTCCTATTATCCCACATTCTTCACCCAAATATATAGTGGTTAAAGGGCGTAATACCGGCTCCTACTGATGAGTCGCCAGTAAGCACGAAACGAATGTGCATGAGATTATACTTTCCGTTCATGCTGCCTTTGGTTTATCCTTCTGGTCA
Source organism: Eudiplozoon nipponicum (assembly GCA_029291075.1). Taxonomy (NCBI): domain Eukaryota; kingdom Metazoa; phylum Platyhelminthes; class Monogenea; order Mazocraeidea; family Diplozoidae; genus Eudiplozoon; species Eudiplozoon nipponicum. The sequence continues at coordinate 10,596 of JAQBSW010007084.1, forward strand.
CAAGTGAACTAATTTGTTACTAGGTTCGCAACACCTAATACATAATTACTAGATGAATTGCCTGTTCTACACTAAAATTTCTTAGTTTATACTGAAAAATGTATTTACTTAATAGGTCAAATTATTTATATTAAGATCGCAACCTTGATTATTGTAATTTTTATCACCGCCCGCGAAAACAATGTTCGTTTAACTACAATGTAAACAAAACCTCTAATGTTTAGAAGACTTCTCTGTTGTACAAAACGTTAAGTATACTACGGTTAGATTTGTCGTTGATCATTTTGACGTCGTGTTTCTTTGATGATAATGGAAAGTTGAATCTGATATCAGATTTGTAGTGTTGATCGTGATTTTAAACACCTTTTTGCGTGACAAGGGATAGATTAATTAACTTGTCCTTATTTTGCAAAAAAAGGTGTATAAAATAATGTTTAAATATTTATGTAAATTGCACATTGCTGTATTTCTAGTTTTTAATCTCGCCGTCATTTTATTTTGCGGGACAATTGATAGCACTCGTTGATCGGTAAAATCGTGAATCCTTCATATTTTCAGGTGCACCGATTTTTGGCCTTGATTGATTGGTTCGCATTTGTCCCTTCCATTTGAAGCCTTTCATTAGCTGTTTGTCTGAAAATGGCTTTTGAACCAGATATTCCAGCATTTTCCTGGTTCCAACGTCATTTGCAGACAAACAGCTGATAGAAAACTTCAAAAGGAAGGCCGAAAATTGGTGAACCTGGAAATGTAAAGGATGTAATATTTTACCGACCTACGACTGCTATCAATTCTCCCGCAAAAACACTACTTCTGATTTTACTCTAAATATTTTGGCTTCCTGTTTCGGAAGCCTTTTTCAATGGTAAGCTCATCTGACCTTGAATTATTCATTGTCAAATTCTTGACAAGATGAACTTAGCGTTGAAAAAAGTCTTCCGAAACAGGAATCCGAATTATTCGGAGTAAGAATGGAGAGAGTGGATGTAAAAGGCTTGTTTACCAAAACGAGGGCCAAGTAAGTTATGCGTGATTCTTAAAAATTATACAGATGAAAGAATATCTTACACCATAATCCCATGCTTATGTGTTCCAAAATATTATTATAGGCTACTGTTAACCACAGACTCTCTTATTTTTATCAATTTTTAATTAAATCGAATTATTTGCAGGCGTTTGAAATCTGCTTCAAACAATCCGCCGATTAAACAGTCTTATTGTTGGGTAAATTTAGCGAATTGCTGCTCACATGAAAAGCACTTGCTATCAACTTTTACAGAAGTAATGAACTATGAATGGACTGTACCTTGATAAATTTTGAGCACATTGTAATGACGACAAATTTTTGTTTGTTTCTTCGTTGCGGTGTGCAGAATTATGTTGTTCAACAGTTGTTACATTGCCATTAGTATTAGTTCCGCCCAATGAAGTTTTCTGATTAAAGCAGTTCGCCGCATCACTGCTTGTAGATTCAGTCTCTTCACTGAATAAAACTATTCCTTGTTGATCCAATTCGTTTTTTAAATCATGTTGCAATTCAGTGCTTTGTTGATTGGCACAAGGTTGAGGAAATTGCTCTGTAGTTTTGTCAAATTGAGAGCTAGGATTGTAGTGCTCCTGAACGTGAGTACTCGTACAACAGTTGTTTTTTGCAGTTGACTGTAGAAGGTGAGAGCCAAACAGATGAGTAATTGGGTCTTCTCGGTGGTACTGTTCCAGATGCTCCTGAGGATCTAAATAGTGCAAGTCACAGTACGAGTTAGTAAAGTTTTTTTCATAAAAGTAGTACGGATAAACAGTTGGAGGTGGTTTAAGCTCGGGGGATATATTTTTATTTGTTTGATATGACGAATTTATCACTTTATCGGTAGATGAAGCTGAAGAAACTGCCAATGAAGCCTCGATTCTCGTGTAATTGCTACAACTATTACTCTCGTTTACACTAAAAGTATTTGTAGAATTGGAATTTGTAGTGGTATTGGTAATTTCAGTACCAAATTCGGCGATTGATTGCTTTGTTGACGAGGAATGCTCGTTTTGATAGCGGCATTCACTGTTCTCCATCTGAAACACATCAATAATCGCGCCTCTACTGATGCACAAATCAGTAAATGTGGGCTTCTCAGTAGTCCATTCAGCATCATTAAATTTGCCCAAATTTGGAGGTATAGTTTTCTGCGCGACGCAGTCAGATTTTGACCAGTGATGATCACTAATTTGCAATGAAGAAAATGGTGATTGTGATGGTGACAAAGATGAAGTGTGCCCATTCAATTCAGTAACTCCGTTAAGCCGAATCTCGTTTTCATTCACGCTAATGAATGAAGACGATAATAATGATGAGTTTGCTGATGTTGTTTTTATTGAAAATGGTGAAGATGATGAAGATGATGACGATGATATTGAGGTTGAAGAGAACGAAATTGATGATGAAACTAAATCCGATGAAGACGCTAGTACAGATGATGCTCGTAATGGTGTTAATGAGGATGACATTGATGCTGTCAATTGTCCATCCCTTTTTGAATTCAGTTTAGACTTCCTTCGTCTAATGGTTTTTACATATTTGTTTGCAGTCGAAGGTAACTTTTGGTCTGCAACTGGACTTGCAACTGTTTCCGTATTTGGCATATTTCGGTCACCGTTTAAATTTGAATCTAAAATTTCCTTATTTGAGGAAGGCGTTGAATTTTGCAAGGATTTTAAGTTGCTTCCTTCAAAGTTGGTATCAACCTTTGCAATGTCATGATCGCTTACTGAGAATTTGGAGTAAATTTTATTATTCTCTAGTGTAGAATTTATTAAGGAGGGAGATTTTGCTGATTTTCTTCCACCGCTTGTAAGATCAATGCCGATGTCAGGCAATTTCATGTTCCTCCAATTTGGCGTGTATGACGTGTACTTTGTGACTTCAGCTAAATTGAGAACATCTGTTTCTAAACCATTAAGCTCCTCGGAGAGAAAAATGTCATGGTCAACTTGTTTAAAATCGGATACATTTTCAATGTGCCCATTTTTGTTCTTCACTTCAAAGAAAGTAGACAATGAACGTGACGCATTTCGTGAAACTGGCTTCATCTCCGCACTCTGAGGTGGGTAGTTGCCTGTCTTGTCCGCGTCCTGAGCAAAGGAGGACAAGTTTGGAGAGGAGTTGAATTTATCTGAAGAATTAAGCGACCTTCGACACGTGGTAAACGGAAGCAAATTCGCAGGTTTTTGTTCGTCTCGCAGTGCTTGTTCACACTTGCCCGCAATTTCTGCACAATTCCAAGTGGTGTTGCCAGAAGAAAGACTGATGCCTATAGATGGCGCAGAAAAAAGATTATATGGAAGGCTACTTTGAACTGGATAAAGTAACTTGTTGACTTGTTTGCCATTTGACATTGTGGTATAGCTACTCAACTCGACTTTATTTCTACAACTGATAATATTTTCATTTGAGCTACTACTGCAAGCGATAATGTTAGAGCTTTCACCAGAACTAACAGCCTTTGTACTGCACGTTTCTTTCCAACTCTTATGGTCCTCGCTATACGGTGACGCTTTGTGCTGCAGTTCTATGCTTGTAGGAGCGCGTGCCTGGCATACAGTCTAGTGATGGTTGGCAATGAGTGGCATTTCTAATTGTAGTCGACAATCTTCCATTTAACTGCACTTGCCTGAATGGAGTAAACTTTATGATCTCCTAGGGTTCTGACGATGAGTAAAGCATCTCTGGTGTTGTGGCTAAAGCAATATTTTTTACGTGCACACAGCTGCCGAAAATGCTGACAGTCATGAATTTTCGAATATTGCCTTCTATTTGCGTCGATATTTCGGGTGCGGTGCTGATTATTATAATATTTTACTGAATTATTCCTGTATTGATTTTGTATTGCCTAAAATGTTGCATTAACAAATAAAAGTCCGAGAAAAATAAAGCCGAAATGCCAAAATTTTAGTATCATTCCAATAGCTGAATATTGATAGTAATCCAAAGAATATTCACCATTTTGAACATTGGTATTCTTATTTCTGTTTGAATATTCTGTACAGAACCAATTTGTTGATATATTTCCAGAACAAGGCTGAAAGTTAATCAGATAGCATCAAATCTAACAATCGATGGTCGTTACACGTGAGAAGCCCGCAGTTATCATAGTACACTTATAGGGAGTAGTTGCTTTTCTGCTGTTATTCATTCAAATTGTTTACTTACAAATAGGCTCAGAAACAATATGCTGGTTCTAACTGACTTGTTGCGGAATTTAAAGTAGCCACGATTAGATTAAAGACATAGTAGTAGAAGTAACGAGCAGTTTCACGTGGAATTATATCAGTAACACTAAACTGACATTTAAATGGACCCAACTCAAAGTTTGTGCGTGTGTAACTAGGTTATAAGCCTCCCAAACTGTCACACCACAAGTTTCTATTTTTCAGCATTGGTTAAATCATTGCACACTAAGCTTTTTGTACGTCTCAAAGCGCTAATTGTCACTAGCGTACAAAGAAGTTCACAGTGGACCTACAATTTTTGAGTGTAAACACGCATACACGTATACCGTGGTTATCATCAAGCACTGACAAAACTAATCACGAAAAATCCTACGGGTCAAAGAATTCCGACTGCTTGCATTTAGCTATTAACGTGACGTTGAGTTAACACATGTGACTATCAGGTTGTTCACTTGTGAGTAGAGAACCAATCAACAAGCAGGAAGGCATTTCGGTAACACTGGATTTCCGTTGTGCACACTTAGCTAAGGTTTCTGGATTAGATTCTATCTTTGCCACGCAACATAATAAAGCACAATTTTTTCTTTCTTATTTTCTCTCTCTCTCTCTCTCTCTCTCTCTCTCTCTCTCTCTCGCGTTCTTTATTTCAGCTTCTGTCCTGCACCAAATTTCTATCGTTCCACATTGCTTGTTTGACATATAGTAATTTAAAGCATTTTGAGCATAGTATCGCATTTATTTTTTTTTCAATTTCCTCCGATAATTCTTTAAATCAAATTTGCGAGCTTGAAGTAAACACCAATCCCACTTTATTTAACCAGTCGTCGAACAACATAACAAAACTACCGCCAGTCGTTATGTTGTTTGACGACTGGTTAAATACAGGGGGATTGGTGTTTACTCAAGCTCTAAACTTGATTTAAAAAATTGTTGCCACCACTCGCGCAATCAATTATTGTTTAATCGTCCTATAAATTCGTATTTTTATAAAATTGAGCAAGTTAAGTTTGATGAAGTGGGATAAACACCAATCCAAATATTATTATTATTATTATTATTATTATTATTATTATTATTATTATTATTATTATATTTATTATTATTATTATTATTATTATTATATCATTATCATTATAATTATATTTTTAAATTAATATTGTTATGAGTATTATGTTAATCGTGCAACGCTTTGTATTAGTTGGCAGAAATTTTATTATGTTGAGCAACGATTATTCCAAGATGGCAAATTTGATTTAAATAATACATTAATTAAATCACGATTGCGATCTTGATAATACAATTAAACAATCTTTGATAGCGCGGGAGGTGGTAACAAATTTTTTTAAATTCAAGTTTGTTAACTTGAACTAAACAAGAATCCAATTGTATTTAACCAGTCGTCGAACAACATAATGGTAGCGACTGACGATAGTTTGGCTATGTTGTTGGACGATTGGTTAAATACAATTGCATTGGTGTTTACTTTAAGCTCGCACACTTGAATAAAAAAATCGACTTTGATATTAAAAAAAATTTTATCGCCCTTGGTTTTATTTTGTCTTCCATATCTTAAAAATGATATTATTCCCAATCATGATAACTTATTTATTTTAGTAATGATATTGTTTTGTGTCATTAAAAATAAGTAAAAACAATAAATTCATCTATTACTATACTACAGAACATGCAACCCTGGCATAGATCATTAAGGCGGAACTAGACAGCTCGCATCGCTCTAGAACAAGCAGGTATGCACACAATACTATGTGTTGGATGCTCATAAAACAATACCTGAGTTAGACGCCCATGGAAGCAACATTATTTGACGGATGGAATAAAAACCATTAAATTATATTATAGGGAATATCGGACAGCTGCTCAGGGTTATTTGAGTTGACGTGAGGTTATATACAATAATATAAGACTAACTTGCGTCTCACCTTGTGCCATGACTACCACTGACGCGTTTCCTGTTATTGGCGACTATGATCTAGAACGCAGATTATCATTTTTAACTAGGTTACCTGGACGAATAATTCCTATTAATTAAGAAGCTGATTATCCGGTTAGCCTGGTCAGCCGATTGCACAGTATACCGCAAAAGTTAGACAGCTTCTTTACTACACTTTAACTCTATAAGAGGCTCTAAAATTCTAAGCACCTTAACATAAATATAAATAAATTTTAACAAGTGTTATTTGCAATTGTGACATCTTTGCTAGAAAAAATTCAAAATTTTCGCTCCTCTAAAGTTTGCTAGATAAACAACGTTTGTCGGTTCAAACTGGTCAGAGGTTTATAATACAAACTGAAGACTGGAATTTCAATTAGGGAGCATGTATAAATTCAGAAGAAAATCTAGTGCCAAAATATCGAAACCCTTTTCTTGGAACCTTAGAAGCACTTAATTTGACACCAAACTCAAATGCTTATTTGTGTGAAATTTCAAGGGAGTTCTTGTAACAGAGTGCTAATCAGTAAAAGTGAAACAAGTAAGCAATTATTGAACGAAACGAACATTGGTTGCGCGGGCGGTGATAGCTATCATTATAACCTAGGTTGCGATCTTGATATAAGCACCTGACCCACTAATTACTTACATATGTCAGTATAAACAAAGAATTGTATAGTGTAGAAAAGGCAATTCAATTGATTGAATGCGCGAGTAATGATAAAAACAACTTATATCAAGTTGGCAAGCTTTAAATTAACACCAATCCAAATTTATGTAGCTAGTAGTACAACATAGCGAAACAACTAAATACTGTTTGTTGCGAAGAACTAATAAATATGCAAGTATGTATTAGGTGTTGCGAACCTAGTAACAAATTAGTTTAGTTGTGACCAGAAGGATAAACCAACGGCAGCATGAACGGAAAATATAATCTCATGCACATTCGTCTCGTGTTTACTGGCGACTCATCAGTAGGAGCCGGTATTACGCCCTTTAACCACTATATATTTGGTAGAAGAATGTGGAATAATAGGACGGTACAATCTCCTAGACGAATGTGTAAACCTGCAATAGTGAAGCTAACATCATCTAAAGTCAACGATAATGCGACTTCAACGCTAACTCACACTATATAATATATATACCGAATCTGTAAAGGATACTAACACTATGGCCATTGTGTTAGTAACTGATACCTTTTTTGAAATCGATGAGTACCGGATACTAACACTATGGTTTCCGAGTCGGTACATGATACCGTCCTATTATTCCACATTCTTCTACCAAATATATAGTGGTTAAAGGGCGTAATACCGGCTCCTACTGATGAGTCGCCAGTAAGCACGAAACGAATGTGCATGAGATTATACTTTCCGTTCATGCCGCCTTTGGTTTATCCTTCTGGTCACAACTGAACTTATTTGTTACTAGGTTCGCAACACCTAATACATACTTGCATAGCGAAACAACTGTCAGTCAAACTTGTTGACGCGTTTCGAAATACCATGATCATCCTCAGATCACCAGAACCAATTGATTTGCAAAGATCAAATCGCAATGCAGATACAAACAAACCGTAATTATTAATTTGATCGGTTTTATAGCAAGCTCGCAAACTTGATTTATACCATGGTCATCACCGCCTGCGAAACTGGTGATTGCTTGATTGTTTAACCTATACACATTTGGTAAAAGCTCAAGAAGCTAATTTCTGTGAAAAGTTAGATGTTGTACAGCCGATATTCCCAGTCAAGAACAATGTACACGACACTACTAGAGCTACTTATATATGCATTTTAATCTGATCCTCGCTAGTCAGTTTGTTGTCGAGTCTGCAAATTTGATTTAAATAAGCAACGAAATGTACTTTCCTCGTTTGTATTACCAAAGTTATTTTACTGATTGTTGCCTTTTAGAAATATTTTCTGTTCTTCTATGCAAACGAAACAAAATCTCCACTTGGTGTTTATTAGTTTAAGAGAGGTCTTATCACGTCATGTCGTCATTGCTTATTTATCATCTAAGGATAGCATGTTAAGGTTTTTCTAAAGAATAAGCAGCAAATTGTAAACAATCCAATAAAATCTTCACTACTGTGGGTTCTACTACTAGCACTACTACTGCTGTTATAACTGACACTATCATTCTTACTACTCCTGCAACTACTTCTTCTAATAGCACCACTACCACTAATACTACTACTATAATTTCTATCGCCATTGTCACTACTATTATTCATTATTAATATTCAAGCACTATTTATTGTTATAATAGTTCTAATACCAAATTCAGTTACAAATATTATCACTGATATTATTTTTTGATTGATAAAGTGTTACAATGCAAAATAGGGTAAAAGTGAGTAACCTTCTCAATGTCTATTCTTTAGCTTGTGCCTAGTGTGTGTTGTCGTAACGATTGCATTGGCATGTACTGATGAAAGGTCACTGTCTCAACTATATTCTGTAAGCTTAGAACGACTGTTCTTGTAAAATTTGTTGCGCCTTAGTATGTAAAGACAGAGAGCTGGACCGTTATGCGGACCAATCAGAGACGAGAAACTGTTTTATGCGCATAAATTGCTTGCGAAAATCATGTTAGCTATATCAGTATGTTTATCAGCATCTAAAGATAAAGGTGAGCACATTACAACAGCTATTGCTATTTTAAGGATATACATACATACATATATATATATATATATATATATATATATATATATATATATTGCCAGTATAAACTAAACATGGCATAATAGCGCCGACATTATTTATGTAGCAGACGAGTTTCATTCCTGATGGGCTCTCTTCGATCGTAACCAGAATTGCCACGGCCGGGCTCAGAACCAAAAAAACTCATGATTCAATGTCAAGCAATTCATCCTTTATTTTGTGCAACATTCTCTTTTAGGCACACATTTAATAGTGAATTAGAATTAGGTAAGACATTAATTGATACAGGACCAAAAGGATATCCGTAACGCATCAAGAACTAGAGGTATAATCCCATGTACATATGTTTTTCGCCTACTAGTGACTCATCAGGAGGAACCTGTACTACGCTCTATACCTATCATAGTTTGGTCAAGAAATGTTGAATAGTTGGACGGTGCAATCTCCTAAGTGTACGCGTGTACACTTGGTAATGGAGTTAGCACACTGTACAGACTTCGGCAACATGAATTCAAAGTCAAATTGCCATATATAATACATACCGCGCCAACCGCAGCGTACCAACACAACAGTTCTCGACTTACCCAGCCTGTAAATGATGTCAATACAATGATTACCAACATAGGCTAAACTTCTTTCTTTAAATCAAGTTTGCGAGCTTGAAGTAAGCACCAATCCCATTTTATAGGCTAAACTTCCCCCAATTTGAGAAAACTTAGCCGTTGGAGCTGGATATATCCAGATATCGCTATACGATTAGTGAATCATTGTCGGGCAAAGGGATTATACAACCTCATGCCACCAGGTATATTAACGCAATAACGGCTGAACTAAATATAGTTTATAGTGGTGTTCTGGCGTTGTGCATGCTACTTCCAATGACTAGCCAGAAATCATTAATTTTACGCGAAAAGTGTATTGCAACTTTCCATCATGCTAAAGCTTAATGAAATAAAATTGTAATAAATGCTCCAGCCCAATATTCAAATGCATATATCCTCAATTACCTGATATTTATTGTGACTAACACAGGATTGTTCATAATTCCTCTTTACAACGGAAAATTATCGGAACCCCTTTCGATTTCCTTTTAAGTCAAAAAACATCACCCAGTGTAAAGACATGTATTTGTTATTTCGCATACAAAAGCATTCAGAAAGCACTTACGTTAGGTGTTACGAACCTAGTAACAAATTAGTTCAATTATGACCAGAAAGTCAGACCAAAGACGAAATTAAAAGAAAGTATGATCCCGTGCACATTCGTTTAGTGCTTATTGGCGACTCATCAGTAGGAGCCGGTTTTTATACCATTTACCCACTATATATTTGGGTGAGGGATGTGGTAAAATAGGACAGTACAATCTGCCAGACGAATGTGTAAGCCTACAATAGTGAAGCTAACGTCATATAGAGTCCCGACAATTCGACTTCAACGCTAACTAACTCTATATAATATATATATATATATATATATATATATATATATATATATATATATATATATATATATACCGAATCTGTAAAGGATACTAACACTATGGCTATTGTGTCAGTACCAGATAACAAAAACACTTTAAGTCTCTTTTTAACCATGGCGTTACTATTAAAACAAACAGGTTATAGTCAGGAATTGAATCACATTTGCACTTCACCCACTCAGCTGCATGAAGTAAGAAGAAAATATACTGCGTGTTTGTTTGACGAATATGCTGTTATTCCGAGCCTATCGTTAATCGATCAGATGAAATTCTGGATTCTGAAGTAACAGTCTAAAAAAGTATTGCAAGCAATTATCTGATTTATACTGAATATTCGTGGCTAATTTTCCTTAATCTTCTAACATACTACACACACCTAATATATATAATTTTTAATTTATTTAATTAAATGATATCTTTATGACCAAAAAATGAAATAACTTATGCCGGTTGATGTCAGATTATAAGGTTTTGCTGGAGTGGCTTGTTTTCAGAATGATTATTATTCTCATTTTTTTAAAATTCCTAGAACTGCATGTCGTTTTCGTTTCCAGATGCACGAGATGTACGTTTCCTTGTTTGTTTATGTTTATGTATTCGTAAAGTGTACTGCGTGATCAAATCGTGATGATGGATCAAGAAATTGGGCTTCAAAACGTCGAATGCACATAAGTGAGCCAACCTAAATGTTCCTAGTATAGGACACGTCATATTGAGGCTTTCGAAATGAATATTTAACTTGGTACTATTGAGTCGCCAATGGCAGCAAGGCATAGTGGATCAACATGTGATGAGAACATTACACCCAGCTTCAAACTTTAAATATACATGTAAGTATGTATTAAATATACATTTATAAAGTCAAGGTTGTGATCTTGATATAAACACAAATCGCAATATATATATATATATATATATATATATATATATATATATATCAGTATGAACAAAACAGTTTTATTACCACCCACGCAAAAAATTTTCGTGTAATTATATAAATGACAATTCATTACCAATTACCCGGTAGCGTGGTGTTTATTCTCTAACGAGAAAGTGTGTGTGGTCTAAAGGTAAGTCGCACAGGCTCCACCTAAAGTAAAGGTTACCCAAGAAACATTAGTTAGTAAATAATTGGAAATTGTGTGTAGCATGCTGCAGGTTGGCTCAGTGACTAAAACAATAGACTCTAAAGAGTACGTGCTCAAGTTTGAGCCCAGTCCGCGGCAAATACTGAACAGTATATGACGAATTCCCAATAAAAACCAGAGCGGTCTACTGGGTGAATAAGCTTTTCTGTATTACATAATGCTTTGTTTTTACTGCAAAACATATGTCTTTTATAAAAATCGCAACCTTGATCTAAAGATTGTTATCACCGCCCGCGCAACCAATGTTCGTTTAAATAAATACACATTTATTTTATAAATGAGTACGAATTTAGCCGTTCGTTAGAGAGAAAATGATTTAGTTAGAGTTAATTTTATTCCATCATATTGGTTAAAAACAAGTGAGTAGCCTTAAACGATCATTTACTGCGCGGGTTTTTGTAACTTTTATTATTATTATTTAAATAAAGTTTACAGACTTGATATAAACACCAATTTCACACAACATAGAAAAATTCCTCTCAGACCTACGTGAGTCAAAAGAAAGTTGGATGAAATCACATAATAATAAATTTCGGTATTCCATGCAAATAGAACGTTTCAAACAGCCTACTGTATACGAAGGCTAATTAACTAATGAGGTTAAAATCGAAATAAATCAAAAGTAGGAGAAGGAAGAGATGCACCCTTTTACCCTATTGGTCTTGCCTACATTACGCATAACCAAATTATCTTCGGCAAAATTTTTATGCAAACATGAACGTCACCCTTGTATTTTGAACTAAACTAACAGAAATGTTATAAAATTAATATATTTTTACGCGTCTGGAGATAGACTAGATCAAATTCAAACATGTGGATTTGATGTAAGCACCAATTTTGTTTAAATTAATTATTCACAAAACACAATTACTCTACAATTGGTTGCAGATGCTGATTTGTTCTGACCTCTAGTGCTCATCATAAGAGCATAGCGAGTAACTTACTGACGTTGATAAAACTGTATTCCAGATTTGACTAATGGAGAAGAAGAAATACTGCTTTCACTCTTGACTTGCAAAATCGACTGCACAGTATCAATAAAATTATGAGCATTAAGATTTTGCAGCTTTCGCCACATGAATATAAGTTATACAATTAAAAATCATTTCGATAAATCGAGTTCGCGAGTTTGATACAAACACCAATCCTGTTGTATTTAGCCAGTCGAAAACAATGAAAAGTTGCTGTCAGTGACACGTACTACGGCGTTCCCACCTTCTACCATCATCATCAGAGCACAACAGCAAATTGACTAGCGAGCATCAAACCGCATTGAATATATATGGAAAGCAAAGTTAGATATGCGGCTCTCACTTCTAGCAGTCTCGCATATATCGTACTTGACTGGAAATGTCGACTGCAAAATTTCTATGCAGTCACGAACAATAACTTTTGCAGATTTCGCCACATATACAAATATAGGCAATACAATTTAAACAATAATTGATTGCGCGGGTGGTGGTAACAATTCTTTAAATCAAGTTTGCGTGCTTGAAGTAAACACCAATCCCATTGTATTTAACCAGCCGTCGAACAACATAACAAAACTACCGCCAGTCGCACGCACTGACGCCTTTCGACCTTCCATGATCATCATCAGAGCATGACAGCCAACTAACAGCCGAGGATCAAATCGAAATGCAAATATATGGAAACAAAATTTGTTATGCGATTCAAATCTTCAGTCGTCTCGCATTCATTGTGCTTGACTGGAAATGCCGGATGGACAATTACTATGCATTCTCGAAAATGACAGTTTGACAACATTTTCCACACTAATACAACGTTATCAGTTAAGCCAAGATTGAATTCGCGAGTAAGGATAACACATTTAATACACAAATTGAGTTTCCACTCTCGTCAATTAATTTTCTGTCAAGCTAGAACGTCGAACGACATCATTGGATGTGATTGTCGGTAGTTTTTATATGCTATGCGACTGTTTAATGGAATGAGATTGATGTCCCTTTCAGATTTGTGAACTTGAATTAAATTATTTCTGTGACTTCTGTGACGCTTATATTGCATAATATCGTGAATTACATAATCATGGTTTCAAAAAAAGTTCATCTAGAATATGACATACACGAGGGCATAAATTTGCTTAATTCACGCATTGATCTACGAAATTAAAAAATAAGAATTAAAGCTACTGCTCTGTTCTATTCCGTAAATCAAGTTTTCGAGTTTGAATTAAACACGAATCGCATTGTAATGTTTAGACTTTCCATGATCATCATCCGAGTACGACGGCAAACTGACTAGCGAGGATCATACCGCATTGCATATATATGGAGATCAAATTCAGATATGCGGCTCTCACCTATAATAGTCTCGCGTACATCATTCTTAACTGGAAATATCTGCTGCACAATTCCTATCCAGTCACGAACATTAATATTTTGCAGCTTGTACCGCATATATAAATAGGTTTCAGAATTAAAAAATCAATAATTGCGCGGAAGTTGGAACCAATTTTTCTAAATCAAGTTGGAAAACTTTCAGTAAGAACCAATCCAATCGACAAAAAACAGAAAAACTACCGCAAGTCGTCAGTCTAACTTTGCTTTCCATATATATATATGCAATGCGGTTTAAACCTCGCTAGTCAATTTGCCGTCGTACCCTGATGATCATCATGGAAGGACGAAACGTGTCAGTGCGTGCGAGTCGCGGTGGCTTTGCTGTTATTTGACGAATGGTTAAATACAATGGGGTTAGAGTTTACTTCATGCTTGCAAACTTTATTTAAAGAATTGTTACCACCACCCGCGCAATAAATTATTGTTAAGTTGTTTACTTATTTATATATGTGGCGAAAGCTACAAAAAGTTAATGTTCGTGATTGCATAGAAATTGTGCAGCCAATACTTCCAGTTAAGTACATTGTGCGCGATACTATAAGAGGTGAGAGCCGCATATCTAACTTGGATTTCCATATATTTGCCCTGCGGTATGATCATCGCTAATCAGTTTGGCGTCGTACTCTGATGATGATTATTGAAGTTCGAAACGCGTCAGTGCGTGAGACTGGTGGTAGCTTAGCTATGTTATTCGGCGCCTGGTTAAATAAAATGGGATTGGTGCTTATTTCAAGCTTGCAAACTTGATTTAAAGAATTTTTACCACCACCCGAACAATCATTAATTATTTATTTTTATTCATTATTATTTGTAATTTTTTATATTCAGGAAATTCAGCCTATTTCAAAAAATCATTGTGATTGTGCCGTTTACAGGCTCATGATCTCTAAAACCGTTGTGCTGTTACTCTCTACACACTTGGCAAGAATCATATACATATAGTATTGTCGAAGAAAATATATGAAGATAATTCCATTACAGCTTTATTAGTTATGCGTATAGGAGATTTTATCTTCCAACTGTCCAACATTGCTTGACTGAGTTGGTTCACGGAATCGTATCAGATCCTAATAATGAGTTGTTAATAAGCACGAGATCCAGCGTTTTTCTCACACTGACACTGTCATGGCTTTCTGGTCCAATTTGAACTAACTTTTAACTATTTACGCACTATCTAATACATAGTTTAAAAATATTTATTAGTAATCATCGAACGACTTCTACATATAACTATTAAAAAACTTCTGATCTTGCATATTTGCAAATGTTATAGTTTTGCAAGTAAAATTTAAGCGATAAATCCACTAATTTAAGTGGGTGGAGTCTTAATATAAACTTTACTTTTAAATATCAAGCTTACACTCACATTTAGTATTGAGAAGTCTTTCTAACACGAGGAGAAAATTGACTGTATCAGACAAACACAACCTGACAAAATATGAGTTTTGCTATGTTGTTTGACGACTGCTTAAATACAATGAGATTGGTGCTTACTTCAAGCTCGCAAACTTGATTTAATGAATTGTTACCACCACCCGTGCAATCAATTATTGTTAAATTGTATTGCCTATATATTTATTTGTGGCGAAAGCTACAAACAGTTAATGTTCGTGACTGCATAGATATTGTGCAGCCGACAGTTCCAGTCACATACAATTTTTGCAAGTCTACAAGAGGTGAGAGTAAACTTGATTTAAAGAAAAAAAATGGGCTGGCAGAATTAATATTTAGACAACGTTTTTTCCAAATAGTGATGTAATTATAAAATTTTCCACCTATAAAGTTAGCACTTGCACATTTTATTAAAAATAACGTGAATATAAATATTTGCGCAATTTACTTTTATTAATTTGGTATCCAGTACATCATAGGAAATGGATAAGATCATAGCAAAAATCCTAATTAACAAGGAATAGTAAAAGACGGATGATAAGAACGTGTATAACTTGTGCTTAAGCTATGAAGATGAGAGAGCAGCTTCGGGCTTTCGTCAATGATTATGTGCTTTAATACATCTGAGCTGATGCTATTATCACAAACAACACAACATTCGACAGCGAGAGTCAATGCGGGCAACCAGAGTTTTAATTGTAAGTGATTTTACCTTTTTGGCTCATGCTAACTGGGACGAAAACTTTGAAGATTAACTGGAAGATTTAATGGGCACACACCCTGTGTATGTAAACAGGAGGATATAGTATCAAAAAATCCGCTACACACTTAATTGTCAAGCTAGATGTAGTACTGTATATCAACAGACATTTGTCGTACGATTGCTTGTTCCATTTGTAATTAAAGCCATGCACAATACACAGTTTCCTAAAACTGGTGGGGCTGGACCAAATGAAGAACGCTTCCGATAAATTCAGCCGAAATATTTTGTTAAAGAAAGAAAACTGCTGTAAGAAGAACAGCTACGTTAGTCTAAACGCAGATCAGGTAACTTCGATTAATCAAGTTTCGCAAAAATTTATTTCATTTAAGCCAATGAAACAATTGCATAGTTGCTTGCACTGCATTTCCATGTTATATATAAGTTACATAGTAACTCTTAAATCTTTCTGTTGGTACCTTTTACGGGCTGGAAAACAATTATTGCTTAATTGCATTGCCTATATATTTATCTATCTAATCTTGCTTCCCATAAATACGCATTGCGGATTGATCTTCGCTAGTCAGTTTGCCATCGTACTCTGATGATGATCATGAAAGGTCGAAACGCGTCAGTGCGTGCGACCGGCGGTAGTTTTGCTATGTTGTTCGACGACTGGTGTTTACTTCAAGCACGCAAACTTGATTTAAAGAATCATTATGCTTTATTCGTAGTGAAATTGCTTTGAATTCGCATTGGCAAAGTCTTTACATAAAGTTATCCATATTATTGCTTGAATACACTTGTGAAAATGAGATTGTAACGTTCAAATGTTGAATTTTTTTCCTAAAATATGTTGTGTGTATATGGTGTAGCACTGGCTCCTACTGTTGTATCACCATTAAGCACGAAGATCGTGTGTACACCATATTTTACCTTTTGCTCATGCTGCAGTTGATAAATTCGTCTGGTTGTAGTTTTACTAACTAGTTTCTAGGTCTAAGATAATTAATACACATTCACATGGTACTTTTCTGTTGAAGTTAAAACCACGTTATGTGGCCTCTATCTATTTGATAAAAATTGAATTCGGGGAGTATGTATGTATGTGTGTGTGTGTGTATGCGGGCACGTGCAATTCATATGAGCTCAGTTGAAATTATATTTCATGTTCGCAGTGATTTATTAAATGTGTAGCACCTATAAATAAGGTAGGTCATACAATACCAGGTGTACATATGGAGATTAGTTTGACTCTATAATTAAACATTAACTGATTGCGCGGGTGGCGGTAACAATTCTTTAAATCAAGTTTGCGAGCTAGAAGTAAACACCAATCCAATTTTATTTAACCAGTTTTCGAACAACATAGCGCGTGTGACTGGCGGTAGTTTTGCTATGTTATTCGAAGACTGATTAAATAAAATTGAATTGGTGTTTACTTCAAGCTCGCAAACTTGATTTAAAGAATTAGTTTGACTCGTCGACATTCCAGTAAAGTGCAATGTATATGAAACAACCATGCATACGTGAAGCATTTTGATTTGGAAAACATGTTGCTTGCTTCGTAGCTAAATCGTGCGACTTGGTTAACGTAAAGGGATTGATGTTTCTCTCAAGTACGCTAACTTCATTTAAACAATTGATATCATTACCAACACAATAAATGATTGCCTAAATAAATAATGTAGAATACCTGTTTCTTCATATGACTTCTTCATCTGGCGTCAACGCATATCGATTAAATTATGTTCATTGTTATTATGTCCTTATTTAATTAATCACACTACGCTATATTTTTACGAAGTGCTTACATGATTTTGTCAGATATGATGTCATTTTTCGAATATTAAGTTAACAGTTCTGTAGTCGACGGGATTCTTGGTGCCGCTCCTACAGTTTAACAAACATTAACCACTAGTCTGATGCGTCACAAATTTTATATTCTACCTTTCGTTAATATTTACATATCCTCAATATGCGAGGATTTGGTATACATTACAACGTCTGTCCATTGCACATATGAGTTGAAATTGAAGGAAAGCCTGTCCAAAATTATTAAGTTCGTATTCAACTAAACAAATACTGTTGCGCAGGCAGTGATAAAAATTAAATTGATCAAGTTTCCGATCTTTATATAATTATTTTCATTTTTCAGTATAAAATAAGATTTTCATAGTGTAGAAAAGGCAATTCGTCCATTAGACCGGGTTCGTCCTTACTGGGGAACTAATCAAGTACTGACGGCAGGATTGCTCAATGGTTAGAGCACCAGATTCCGAAGCAGACGTGCCCAGGTTCGAGCCCTGCCTGAAGCAAATTCTGGCCAGAACGTGATGAGTTCCCAATAAGGACGAAACCGGTCTACTGGATGAATTACTTTTTCTACACTATGCAATTCTTAGTTTATACTGACGTATGTAAGTAATTAATGGGTCTGGTACTTATATCAAGATCGAAACCCTGATTTTAGCAATTGGTATTCAACTGAAAATTACTTGCAATACGCGGAGTCAGATGCGCTAGTGATGATTTAAATGACCTCAGACTGAATGCTTTGGAACTAAACGTTTGTCCGTAGTAATTTCGGCTAATACTGATGAGACCAAAAAAAGGAAAATTAGATCTAGTCAATGAAGTGCATTTCTAGCTGATATCAACAGCAGAAATATATATATATATATATATATATATATATATATATATATATATATATTCCATAAAATCTAAATATTGCTTAATTTAGTAAAGGTATCTCATCAAGCAGACCAGAGTTGTCCGTATTGGAAACTCCTAAACCATTTTTTAAAAATTTGCAACTAACTGGGTTCAAACCGGAACAAATTTACTTTTGACTCTTGCACTCATACTACTGCGCCTAGCGCCTAATTATTTTTTATTTTTTTATTTTTTACTGCGGCTGACTCCTTTTGGAGGATAAGCCGGCTCCAGTGACATTTCTTGGAGTTTCTTGGGAATTTGGTACAAGTGGTGTCCCCTCACCACTCGGCTTTTTGATCGAGGACGCGCCTCTAGCCTTTGCACATCCAAGCGCAGTCTGCAAGGCAGCAGTAAGTTGCATGGTTGCAATTGGCTGTTAAGAGCTCATTCGCCATTCGAAAGTACGGGGTACTGTCCAGGAGTCCATGTAATCCTGTGGATGTTGAACCCTTTTGTGGCGGGGAACACACGCCGAGTCATGGTGCCTAATCTATAAATACAGATCGTTAGTGGCTATTTGGACTTGTGTGTCTGTTTGATGCCAAATAGGCTCCACCTAGAGGAAAGTTTAACCAAAGCCTAAGTTCTAATATGACTTAAAATCACGCGTAGTTTGCGGACAAGGTAAGACATAGGCATGTGTGCGAAATTCAGATTGAAGTATGCTCAGGTTGAGCCCGAGTCGTTCTTGACGACTTCCATGAAAGATAGAACCAGTTCATTTAACTAATGTATTACTTATTATTATATATTATTTATTTCATGTTGAATATATATATATATATAAACTCTTGGAATCATCCCGACATTTTTATAATATAACAACTGCAACTCATTCACTAGACCTACGATGTCCTTATTAGGCACAAATCGATGCTAGCCCGAATCTCTCTGGACGGAATTTAAACTCTGGAACATTTAGTTACGAGCTGCGATGACTGTTTACAACGCGTCAGAAAACGTGTACTGCCTGTACTTTTTTAATTTTTTTTACCGATTAAAACTGTTTGTGCAGACGTTTATTTATGCTCAACATATTTATACATTGGACAGTCGTTTAACAAAATCATTATATTGCGATTAATTGATGTTATTTATAATAACCAAAACAATTCATCAATTTATGTCCATTAACGCTAGCGAATGAATAATTTAAAGAAATATGTGTACAAAATAATTCATTGCGCGGTTTACGTTATAAAATACTTAAATGTATTTTACACACTTGAGATAAACACCAATCCCATTATTTTAACCAAGATGGCAAAACTACTGTCGGTCATACTAAATTACATGCTTCGACCATCCTTCGCCATAATTACAGCCCAACGGCAAACTGACTTACGGTGATTTTGAAAACCAAAATAACTCGTGCATTTCTAGAGGTCTCAACTACATGGCACTTAACTGGAATGTCGGTTGTGCAATCAATATTCAGTAACTAACTTAACTTATTTGCAACATTCGCAACACATAAAAATTATTCATTTAAGCTAACATTACTTACGCGGGTGGTGATAAAAATTATTTTAATAAGAATTTAAACAAAATAAACTGCAATAAAATTATCTTAATTAGTTATTTTACATGCACACGTACGGATTTTTTAAATGTTCGTTTACTTATATATATATATATATATATATATATATATATATATATATATATATATATATATATATATATATATAAGTAAACGAATATTGGTTGCGCAGGCGGTGATAACAATTACTTTAATATAGTGTGGTGTCTGTTCAGTAATGACAGATTGGGGATGGTTAGTTGGAACTAAATGGATGCCGGATGAGCTCCACCTAAAAAAAATAGACTAACAAAGTTAAATTAGTTAGTATATAACTGAAAAGTGTGTGTAGTGTAGTGTGCGGCAGGATGGCTCAGTAGTAAGAGCACCAGGTTCCGAAATATGTAAGTAATTAAAGGGTCAGGTGCTTATATCAAGACCGCTACCTTGACTACAATAATTTTTATCACCACCCACGCAACCAATGTTCGTTTAATTTTGATTTATTCAAAAAGAGCCAATCTAAATTATCAGCAAAAGTAATTCATTTCGAAATTCTTCATCAGTATTGAAGAAACCTTTTGAAATTAATCTCAGTGTAGTGAGCTATGAGACAACATTTGTGAAACGAAAATAAGGTGTGTGCAACGAAAGAATGTGGAAAAGTTGAAATAAACAAAGGACCGCATATCAGAATGAATAATTTATACAGGCCTCGTCGTTTTAAATAATTAATGACAAAGTTAAAATATATATATCAGTTAGATTCTTTTTATTGCAGAGAACTAACATACAGGCAAGTATGTATTAGGTGTTGCGAACCTAGTAACAAATCAGTTCAAATATGACCAGAAGGATAAACCAAAGACAGCATGAACGGAAAGTATAATCTCATGCACATTCGTTTCGTGCCTACTTGCGACTCATCAGTAGGAGCCAGTATTACGCTCTTTAACCACTATATATTTGGGTGAGTAATGTGGGAAATTCCTCACCCAAATTTATAGTTGGTAAAGGGCGTAATAACGGCACCTACTGAGGAGAGCTAAAATATATTGTAACATCGTAGACCTATAATACTAGCTTTAAGCATGTTTTTTTATAGAAACGTCAATTTAACATCATTAAATTGCGTTTTGTTTATACATTGGCCGTTTTTGGCATTGTTAAAAGTTCCTTTTATAGTTTTTCACATAGTTGTGTGATTAGTATGTAAATCTAGTTCGCAAACTACATTTTGAAATTTATTATTACCACCTGCGCAATATTTGATTGCTTAATATTGTATAACTTATTAACCCGTCGAGAGTGCTAAAAATTGTATATTCGTGACTATATATCAATTTATAGTTGGTATTTACAATCAACTATAGTGTATAGGAGATTAATAGGGGTAAAAACTGCTTATTTTTAACCTATTTCTTATTCAGGCATTTTGGTTTGATTCTTGTTAATCAGTTTGTTGTCGTGCTCAGATGACGGCTATGGTAGGTCGAAACGCATCAGTGATACCGACTGATGGTAGTGTGGTTATTCTGTACGGCTGATCTGATAAAATGAGACAGAGGTTAATCTCAAACTCGTGTACTCGTTGGTTGCATCATATTTTATTATTATGCTAGCAAATATTATCAAAATGGTCCTTTTCCATGTCCAAGTTGATCCGACTTATATTTAAATAGCCATGCGTTTCAGATAACGAAAGGTCAACAATCAATTCGTAATAAACATAAAACTATTATTGAGTAATTATATATATATATATATATATATATATTAAAGAATGGTGAAACTGTTTATGATATATATATATATATATATATATATATATATATATATATATATATATATATATATATATATAGAGAGAGAGCCCATAATGACTGCATAATAATTGCACATCCGACATTTCACATCAGAATAAAGATCGAGCAAATACTAGGAGTGAGTGTAGCAGATCAGAATTCCTAACCACTTCCGTTTGAACCCGAGCTAATCAGTACTTCATTGCACTCCGTCAATGTGTGCATCTCATTCTACAACTGTTTCAAAAGCAGGGATTTGAGTACAGTTAATGACCGCAACTTCGACTGATGACATGTGCTAATATGCAAATGATATTAATTAGTTCTTAATTAATATAAAAAAGATATCACATCACATGAATATGTGTAATTAGTCTCATGTAGATAAGTAAATCTCACTAGTTGTACTGTATAATATATCAACATCATAAAGTTCGAGTGTAAAGAATAATAGATTCATCATCAAAATAGGAAAAATTAAGGTACAATTCGAGTGTAACATTATGCAAAAAAATAATGAAAACCATGACTAGCAATTGGTTGTATGTATTGTTGAATAACATGATGATATAATGCATAAAATTTCAATTTAAATAATACTAAACTTGGAAATAAAAATCTCAAAAAGATATGTTGCTGATCACAATTATCCTTGTCTTTTATTCAACCACGAGAAAGTATTATTATAATCAAAATTAAAAATATCTGCAGGGTTGTAGATTTTTTCTAGTTCAGTACATAAAAATTTAAAAACATCTTCGATGGTGGCGTTTCTATAAACTCCTTTGGCAATTGATTGTAAGTTTTGTGAATTTTCGAAAAATAGAATAACTTGCCCGCAACATTCCCCACCAAAGGAGGGGATTTTGCCAGTTTTCAAATTGCAGTACGTGTTATTGACCCTAGTTTTACAATAATAATAAGATAAGCAATTTGTTTTTATCCCAGCAAAATTGACTGGAACAAATCTAATTGGAAGAAAATTGTACTATGTGGTATGTGATAAAATGACTAGAACTTTGAACGTTGGGAGATTGCGTTTATTATGTTTGATTGTAAAGTCAAATTTCGCGGTAATTTCAAAGGCAGTGGCCTATTTACAACGAATACTGATGATGATAATTAAAAGAACACTACTGATGATAATGTTCACGGTTGAAGATGCATATATACGTTTTGAAAATGTAACTAATCCAGACTTGCATTCGATATTAGTAGTGCTGTAAGCTTACCTCGATACGTCTTAGCAGTGAAGCTTGACGATTATCAAGACAAACAAATTGATCAGGTGATCGTGATTACAATGAAGATTATGGTTGGAATATGAAGTAATAATAGACATACAAACGATAATAATGATTATTATTTATGAAACTTGTGTTATTGACCACCTAAATTATGTATATGATAATCATTAAAATAAAAACTTGAATTATCTAAATGACATCTATGCCATTGTAGCAGAAACTATGAGTTGTACATCGTCAATTAAGTAATCGCTGTTCTGTAACCACGCGAGAAGTCGTTAAGACAATTCAAACTTGTGTGCGTTTGACCCTTCGATGAGTTATCCACTAACGTGATAAAACACAGTGTGTGCTTGTGGAAGCAATGTGCATTCTTGCTTTGCTAAATATCTTTGCAAGTTTCTACAGCCTTCAAAACTGAAAGGCAGTTCAATCAACTCTGGCAAGACTAAGGTACAGCGTTATTGGCGTGACTATTCACAAAGAATGACAAATTGCACAATTGAGGCCTACAAATATTTAATGGCTGAGCAATTATCTTACACAACCTACATGCAATTCAAATGAGGTTTAGACAACAAAATGATACTGATTTACAAAATTTGTTCAAAGCATGGAAACACTCAATATACAGTAATAGAAATAAATAAATATATAAACATAAAATATGCAAACTAAACGAAACTAACTAATATATATATATATATATATATATATATATATATATATATATATATATATATATATATATATTGTAAATATAAACTGAACATTGCATAAGACGGCAATTACAATTTATTGAGTATACAGATTTCGTCCTTTTTGGGCACTTATTAAATTACTTTTCTTTAAATCAAGTTTTCGAGCTTGAAATAAACACCAATCCAATTGTATTTTACCAGTCGTCGAACAACATAACAAAACTACCATCACCCGCAACGCACTGACGCGTTTCGACCTTCCATGATCATCATCAGAGTACAACAGCAAACTGACTAGCGAGGATCAAACCGCATTGCATATATATATATAAAGCAAAATTAGATATGCAGCTCTCGCTTCTAGTAGTTTTTCATAAATTGTACGTTACTAGTAATGTCGGCTGCACAATTTCTATG
Source organism: Eudiplozoon nipponicum (assembly GCA_029291075.1). NCBI lineage: Eukaryota > Metazoa > Platyhelminthes > Monogenea > Mazocraeidea > Diplozoidae > Eudiplozoon > Eudiplozoon nipponicum. Next base: position 34,936 of record JAQBSW010007084.1, read on the forward strand.
CAGTCACGAAAATTAACTGTTTGTAGCTTTCGCCACACACACACACACACACACATATATATATATATATATATATATATATATATATATATATATATATATATATATATATAGACAATAAAATAAAACAATAATTGATTGCGCGGGTGGTGGTAACATTTCTTTAAATCATCAGAGTACGACGGCAAACTGACTAGCAAGGATCAAATCACATTGCATTGCACATATATGAGAACTTATTAAATTACTTGTCAAGCTTGCAACATCGTGGATTCGAACTAGGACGCATTCGATTCAGTCTTTAAACTCATCCACAACGGCCGCGAACCTGCACAATGCGTAAACTGTCAGTTGTGTATTAATTTATGCTTATTGGTCAGTCTTTCCACCAGGTGGCCTCTATTCGGCATCATATTCGACAGTAAGCTCCAAACAGCAATTCAGGATCTGCTCTTATAGAACAGACACCATGCCACATGGTGAGTGTTGTTAGTATGAACTAATTATGGCATAATGTAGCGACTGCAATTCTTCAACGAGTCAGGTCTCGTCCTGAATTGTTAGTCACGCGGGCTGCTTTCATTATGATAACTAATTCATTGGTGCCTAATAAGGTAGAAATTAGTCTACATAATGAAATACGTCTGCTATCCTACGCTAATTCTCGTTTATTTTGAAAATATAAATATAATTAAATACTACTCTTATACTTTATTTCAATAGAATTTTTAGCATGAGCAACGAATTGCATGATATAGCAAATACAACTCATCAAGTAGACCAGTGTAGTCCTTACTGGTCACTCATCAAGTAGATGTTAGAAATGCCGTGAATAACAGTCGAATCGGAGCGCATTTGCTTAACAGTCTGCAACTCATCCACTGCGCCACAGAATCCTCTCACCATATGCCATTTACTGTTATGTACCAACTGTTACTCTTTGGTCATTCTTTACTTCAGATGGAGCCTATTTGGTATCGTTTTGATTTATATATATATGTCAATGCTAAACCGATAAATAGAGACACTGATAATTTTAACATATCTTTTATTCACACTATGATTTCTAAAGTATCTAACCCACAATTTGAGTTTGAGAATTTTAAGAAGTTTGACTAATTGCAATGACAATATTGCACCAACGAAGTTTTGCCAGTCATCAAAATAATTCATAGCAAGTTTGCGATCTTGATATAAGCGTCTGTTCCATTATGTGCATATATTTGCCTTTTAAAACTAAACATCGTATAATGTAGAAAAGACAATTCATCCAGTAGAGCTGTAGTGGCCTTATTGGGAACTATTCACTTACTATCCGGCAGCAGGGTAGCTCAGTGGTTAGAGCAACGGATTCAGAAGCAGACGTGCCCAGGTTCGAGCCCAGTTAATGGAAATTTCAGGACAGTATGTGAAGAGTTCCCAACAAGAACGATGCCGGTCCAATGAACTAATTGCCTTTTACATGATACCATGCTTATTTTATACTGGCAAATATATGTACATAATGGGACAGGTGTTTATATCAAGATAGTAATCTTGATATATCATCGATGATATCATCGTTCGGGCAACCGTTGTTCGTTCACGTATAAGCCTAATAGATAAAAATTCATGATTGTGCAGTGGCCAGTTCAACAGTCACTACTCTAAATCACTGTGCCAAATATGACCTCCTATCTAGGGAATTTTGACGAAAAATGAGATGTATTCTACTGCCTTAATTTATCAGGTTTCTGTTTTGATGTTATTTATAACTTTATTATTCAAGTGTGTATTATACCCGAAACTAATAGTAATTCTAAACAGATAATGCCTTCATTGTGGTTAGCAAAGGAGTGATAATATTGAACGGGCCTCTATAAAGGTATCATGAACCTGAAATATAAAGAAAACTCCGTGATTAGCTATCGGAATTAAATGAATGGATACAGCCAATTGTCATGAGCTAATTTTTAAAATACCCAGGTTAGAAATATTATCAATTTACGAGAGCATAGCTTCTTCGTTATATGGCCACGGGCCAATTGTGTCTAAAATAATCAGTAAGATTAGAGAAGTTATTTTGATTAGCATTTAATTTCTTTTATACTACACTATAAGAATGTTCATAACTGAAGACTAACAGTTCAGTTAAACCAGATGGATAGGACAAAGTTGATAAATGTATACAAAACTCACAAAATCAAAGGAATCCAATTGTGTTTTATAAACTGTTATCAAATTTGTATTTGATTACATTACGACCTAGCCAGTTCAATAAGTTTTATTTAACGTAGTCCTTATTTACATCAATCTAAGTAAAGTAATGAAAAAATAACAAAATTCTATGTCCTTCTTGCCAGCAAACAAATTATTTGCGGCCAATATATGAAAGAACCGCGTGGTTATGCACAAAATACACACAAAGCACACACACACATATATATATATATATATATATATATATATATATATATATAGAGAGAGAGAGAGAGAGAGAGAGTAAGAAAGAGATAGATAACAGCGGATATGTGAAATTGTTTTATGTGTAAACTGTAAAACATATCGTTTGCATTGTGCTGATATTTGAGCCATATTTCAGTTAATTTCTTAAGGTTGAACAATTACAAATGCATGCTACGATTTCAACCTAGCACAGTGTTACAGTTACGTCATAACAAGACCATTGTGTCAGTAGTCTTTACATCAAGCAAGTGTCTATTCATCTCTAGCCAGACAACGTAAACAGACTAAGGAGGATTGGCCATTAAATTCAATGGTATATTCTTGTAACTAACGTCATTCCGTTGTAATTTCAGCTGTCGAAATTAACATGGTAATAGTTTGTTAAGAAATTCGGAACACGTGATCAATATACTAGCAAGTCAGTTACTTGGACTTCTGCCTCATTTGCTCCACTAATTATTTAAATTCTCACATTTGTCACAGTTTTTTCATTATTTATTAAAATCCAATTTATGAATTCTAGATAAAGATTTAATAATCTGCAAATTTTTGGATTTTAATCATTTTCACTGAAAAGTATCATTATTCTTCGTTTATATATATATGTGTATATATTTGCCGTCTGCTCTGATGATGAACATGGAAGTTCAGAACGTGTCAGTACGTGTTAATCGAATTTTGGTTGCGCGGGCGGTGATAACAATTATTTAAATCAAGGTTGCAATCTTTATTAAACCACCAGTTCCATTGCATACATGCATTTGTCATTAGAACCTAAGCATCGTCTAATGTTGTAAAAGTGGCCGCAAATAGCCGCCGAAATAGCTTCAAGAAATAAAAAATTGGAATTACGCTTGTGTTATTAAAAAATAACAGATCAGGTAATTCATCTAGTACCTCATCTGCGTTTTGACTAACGCAGTTAATCTTTTTCCAGTAGTTTTCTTTCTGTACCAAAATATTTCGCCTGCCTTTATCGGCAGTCTCCTTCTGTTAATCCAGTTTCGCAAAGAATTTTTTTCATTTACTTCATCTAGTAGTCCAGTTTCGTTTTTTTTGGGAACTCTTCACGTAATGTCCATCCCTGGGCACGTCTGTTTCGGAGTCTGTTGCTCTAAGCGCTGAGCCACTCTGCCGTGTGTGACTGGCGGTAGATTTGATAAGTTGTGTAATGATTTATATACAATGGAATTGTTTTAAATCTCAAACTCGCAAACATAGTTTAATGAATCGTTATCGCCAGCATGGCAAACAGTGACTGTTTACATATACATCTTGAATACCTGTGTATAAAGCTTCAGTATTGAAATGTTCGTGACTGCATAGAAATTTCCGATAGGCAATAATTGAAACCTCAATATTTTTAGCGGACATTGCACGTCATATTGAATCCTTAAGAATTATAGAACAGCAAGTACCTATCCATCAATATGCTCTTCGAAATGAGGACTATTCAAGGTACGTCAGTACTACAAGTGCTAATCTGCTGTCCAGGTCTGCCGTTAGTAGAGAATATACAATATTTTAGAATCTTGCGGAATTTTTGTCCCCTATGTCAGCGGTTTAGATCTCACTAAGCGAATCCGAAATCTTTACGACAAAGCATAACTAGCTAAAGAGAAAAATTTCACAACAGCCGATCATAATTTTAAAAAGTGGTGTTACTTTCGACGAACTGAAGCCTATACAATGACTTTCAATCACGGCTTCAACAAATGAATCGCACATACCAACTACAGAAAATGTTCAATGTCGAAGTTATTGATTCTAAACGGATTTCCCTGCATATTTAGAAAAAAAACCACGGAGAATTGTGCATTTACGAGGCTTCTACTTGTGATACATTATTTTTGTATATTAATTAAAGTTTTTGAGTATTTGTTTTCAATAAAATGTTTGTATTATTAGATTGCATTATATTTTGAAGATAAAAAGCATCTCGAATCATTACTGCGTTAGTCAAGACGCAGATCAGGTAATTTCGATTAATCCAATTTCGCAAAAATTTATTTCGTCGGCATTATTAATTTTATTCAAAATATTTGCTATCATATCCAATATTTTCGTAGGCGTTGGTAATACGTATCAGTGGTTAACTTTCATTTAGCAGCAACATTTCTTCGGGAGTCCTGTATGCTAGCATTACTCTCGCATTTTCACGTTTAAAACTGTCAGTTTTTTCAACCTATCACGCATAGATTGGTAAAAATTTTCCTTAAAATCACATTTACAGACTTTAAGTAAAACCAATAACAATTTATATAATTAAACGAATATTGGTTTCGTCGGTGGTGATAACCATTACTTTTAATCTAGGTTGAGAGCTTGATATAAACACCTGTACCATTATGTACATACATTTTAAGTATAAACGAAGTATTGTGTGACTTAGAAAAGGCAAATCATCCAGTGGACCGATTTCGTTCCTATTTGTAACTTATCACGTACTGTCCAGAATTCGCCTCAGACGTGATTCGAACCTTGGCACGTCTGCTGTAAGGTATAGTAATTTTCAAAAGCCTAATAAGGAGGATAGTAGCAATTTAAAACATCAAGATTATGTGCCAATTAAGGAGATTCATCGAAAATACCAAAGGCTATCCGTGTAACTCAAAACCGTTAAAAACTGCCAGATTTACGATTAAACAATCATTGATCGCACGGGTGGTGGTAAAAACTCTTTAAATCAAGCTTGTGAGCTTGAAGTAAACAACAATCCTGTTGTATATAACCAGTCGTCGAACAACATAACAAAAGTGAGTGCGACTGGCAGTAGTTTTGTTTTGTTGTTCGGCGTCTGGTCAAATAGAATAGGATTGTTTTTCAGTCCAATCTAGCAAATTTGATTTTTCTAAATTGCCGATTGCTCTAACTGCTAGATAATACAACCTTTTAAAACACTTTGCTTTAAAAGCGCTTGCCTAATACATAGCTGAGCATTGACTTCAAATAAAAAAGTTTTAAATTCCATAAAGTAGTTTTATTGAAAAAAATTGGTATACATCTAGTTCTTATAGCATTGCACAGAGAAACTGTCGAGACGAGATAGGATGGCAACCCGATTCTTGAGTAAATTGATTCCGAGCCTTATAAAACTGCAAATATTGTCTGAGCCGCATATCTAATTTTGCTCTTCTTATACATTTGTATTGCGGATTGATCCTGGCTAGTCATTTTACCGTCGTACTCTGATGATGATCATGGAAGGTCTATCGCGTCAGTATGTGTGACTGACGGTAGCTTTGCAATGCTGTTCGACAACTGGTTGAATAAAATGTGATTTCTGCTTACTTGAAGCTCGCAAAATTGATTTGAAGAAACATTGCCTGATCTTTGTGCTCCATAACTAGCCATAAGTCTTAAATTCGAAATTGCGGTGAACTCATACCCACTTATGAATTGTAAGTTGTCTACCTAAAATATGTTAGTTAAAATAAGACCAAAATGATACGCCAATGACAGCATGAACAAAAGGTATAATCTCGTGTACACATGTGTCTCGTGGCAACTGGTTACTCATCAGTAGGATTTTGCAATATGCTCCAAACAAATCACATATTTGGTCATTAAATGTGGAACAATTGAACGGTGCACTCTCTAAACCTATGTGCATTACAGCAGTAGGAGAGTCAACTCAATATGATGTCTTTATAAATTCAATTTACAAGCCATCACACATTATATACATTTTAGGTAGAATACCCTATAAAGAATGCAAAAAATCGGACTAGATTTGGCTATTTCTGCAGTTTATTTCCGGTGTTTTAGGCAAAAGTAATTACAAGGTAATTTAGATAGAATAACTCTTCAAAGCAACCGCTCACTGGACAAATTAAGTGCAAATTTTTTTTATCTGAATTCACGCGCGCGGTTCGAAATGGCTCCAATTTTGTCGCATTCTGATATTGAAAAAATTGTTATGGATCTCCAGAACTCAGTGAAGGTATTGAAAGAAGACAACAACTATTTAAAAAATGAAGTGTCTATATTGAAGAATGAGGCTGTTGTGAATGCGATGAAATTGGAACAGGCAGTTAAAAATAATGAGACTTTAAGCGTGCGTATAGTTGAACTGAATGAAGCGTTAAACATTAAATTAGACAAAATACAAATTGATGTTCAGCCTTGGATTGAATTGGCTGCTATAACAGTGGAAAGTGATACGCCTGTTAAAAATAAATCATCTGGCGAAGAAATATTGAATATATTGGCGAACGAAGTATCAGCGAGAAACAGCAAGCAAGATCAACTAGTATTATTTAATCTTGCTGAAAATGCTGAGGTTAATGATGTCCAGAAACTAAATGCGTTAATAAAAGAAGAGACACATGCGGATATTGCAAAATGCTTTAGGGTGGGTAAACGATCGGATCGTCCAAGGCCAGTTATTGTGAAATTATCAAAACGCCCAACAAATATGCAAATTGAGTCCATCAACAAAAAGAAAGATGAGAGTCTGAGTTTTCGCAGCATTTTTATTGGCCGGGACAAAACGTTTCTCCAACGAAAGTTGGCTAAAGCAAAAAAGTTAATAAGCAACCAGGAACGGAAGCTGCTAACCACTGATCAAGCAACCTCTGAGACTGCAACATCAAAAAACGATGTTTCATTAATAAATATTGTGGACAGCGGGGGGAGAGGAAGAATGGCCTCAAAACCTGGGAAACGCATAATAAAGAAGCCAGCAAAGCTGAATCAGTAAAAGTTGATTATTGTTTAGATAAGTCGTGTTCCACATTTACCTTATTTTATGCTAACTTTCGAAGTGTTAGGAACAAAAACTTTTTGCTTTGTAATTTTATAATAAGTAATGATTTTGATTTTATAATTTTATCTGAAACCTGGCTTAATAATGACATAGAAAACCATGAATTTGATATTCCTCACTATTCTTTATTTAGAAAAGACAGATCGCTGGATAAAAGAGGTGGAGGAGTACTCATTTATAGTAAATCTGTATTTAAGGCGAAAATTCTACATACTAGTGATGATAATGCTATCATTGATTTCTTATCTATACAATTTGAGAATCTGATCTTAACAGCGGTTTATAGACCGCCGTATGCTACTTTATTTGATGATCAAACATTTACCAATTCTTTTCAATCTATCTTTGACTGCCATGGCTATAATGTAGTGGTAGGTGACTTTAATAAGTTACAGGACTGTGAAATAACCAATTTTTTTTCTAACCATGATCTCAAGCAGATTATAAATGAATCAACTAGAGGTTCGCAATGCTTAGATCATGTATACTTAGAAACTGAAATGGTGAAATCGTACAGTTATGATGTTGTTAATTATTTCAAAGAATTGGATCACAAACAAATTATTCTACAATGGAACATCTTGAGTAGCAAAACACAGAAACTAAATTTTGAAAATGCACACGTGCACTGTTCCAGAATCAACTGGAATCTATTTAGAGAATTAAGCTTACTGATTGATTACGGAAGTTTTTATTTCTTAAACACTGACGAGTTTGTTTCTTCTGCTTCATCGTTATTATCTATTTTATTTCAGGCATCTACGTTTACGGACATTATACCGAAACGAATTAATAGGAAATTGTGTAAACTAAGAATTAAACGAGATAATATAATAAAGTGTAGTCTTATCAATAGTATTAAACAAATGAGGTTAGATCTCATTGATAACGAAATTAATTCATCACTGCTGATAATTCGGCAAAGATCAGAACGAATTATTTTGGCCAAAATGAAGAGTAATCCTAGACTAGGATACAAACTCCTCACAGATTATAGTAAATATAAGGAAAAGTTAAAGCTTATATTACCTGTGGATAAAACTGAGCACGAATTTCTCTGTGAATTGGATGATGTTTTTGGCAATTTGATATGTAATCCACAGAATGAAAGAAATCTTATGGAAATACCTGATCCTTTGGGAGACCAGGAATCAGGACTTGTTATTGAAAGTGATGAATTGATAAAATTGATGTTAAAAATCAAATCAAAAAAACAAAAAGATCACCTTGGTATTTCGATCGATAATCTGATTCAATTACCCTTAACATTTAGGAATGTGCTCTGCAACTTTATAAATAGAATTTTGAAGAATGGGAAATTACCAATCGATATATTAACGATAGTAGCAAAGCCGTTGCCAAAAGTTAGTAAGCCAACTTGCGCCAGTGATTATAGATTAATCT
>JAQBSW010007085.1:0-43534 GCA_029291075.1 Eudiplozoon nipponicum
CACTGCGTCCGTACTCGCAATGTGCCTTACACCATCCGCGTGGCCCTTCGAAGCGTTGACGCGAGTGACTCCCTCGACGTCTAGTGTACCTATCCTGACTCTGAAGTTGTGCAATATCACTACGTAAGCTAGCAACTTCTCTACATAAGAAACGCAAGGTTTCTTGTATAGTCAGGTTGTTTTCGGTATCTGCCCTGACTGGCTGCATCGTGACAGAATCTGCTATTACAGCATGTACTTGTGGTTCCTGCTGTTTATACACGCCGTCTAACCCTCTGAGTTTAGTTGGCCAATCAATGCTCATTGTGTCAAATACTTCCAATGTTGTTCTAAGCCTAATTGGTAGCTCAGCTGTGAAAATGGAGTTGACTACATCTCTAGATATATTCAACCTGGAAGCTTTTGTGCAAAGGCGTTCATAAAATTCGGACGGTAATTGACGCCCCATTTTTTCTAAGCGTAATAGTTCGCACATTTGCGCTGATCTTCCAGGCTGATATCTCTGTTGAATTTCAGCCATTAATAACTCAAATGCATTGTACGGCTTTTCTTCCACAGTTCTGTCTCTGAAATTTTCCAAGGCATTTCGGAAATTTTCAGGCAATGCCATCCATGCTGCAACAAATTTCTCCATTGGATTTACAATATTATAAGCACTAAATATCATTTGGGCATCTCCTACCCAACTTGAATGTTTTTCTGATTTGTACTGCGGTAGACTTAAAATTCTTGGACTGGCGCGGTCGCCAAATTTTGTTGAGGCCCCTAACCTATTCGAGTCTGAGAGCCCCATAGATGCCAGATCGCTTGAAGTCCTAAAATTCACAGTAGAGTCTGATATGCTTATATTTCCATTTACATCTCCTAGGTTCAATTCCGCAATATCCTGCACTAACCTACTTGTGTCCTCAAATTTAATATCGGTCTCCATGTCTAATTAGTTTAACAATTAAATCGACACTTAATGTTAGGCAATCGGAATGCGAAAGTAGTATCGTGATAATTCCCGAACAAATAATCTGGAAGGAGATATACGTGAACAACAGAATAATCAAATTACCTGTTCCAGAACGTCTCTTTTCAATATTATATAATATTAGAACAAAAAGCAATTAATGGAGGAATATATTTGATGAGATGTATTCGTGTTACTAGAGAAAAATGTTAAAATGCAGCAGACCAAAATATATAAGACCAGTCAAGGAGCGAGACACTCGAAAACTGAAAATGGCGCACAATTCAAAGTCAAGTATTTAAACAAAGAATGTTCTGGAAAATAAAAAGAAAAAATTCTTTTTAAATAAAATTCGTTACAATCAGCCATGGTGGTTTAAATTTATCAGTCAATGTTATTTTACATAATGCGGAGGATTTAACTTCCTCCACATTATTAATATTAATGAAAATCCAATTAATTACAAAAAAATTTGCAATTCAAGAAATCTCGATTAAAACTGCTTCAAACTGACGGAGAAATATTGTGTTAAACCAGAATTAGCCTATGTGGCCTTAAAGGGAACTATATTTGGCAAATATGAACTTCGTTGGGTTGTATCGCGGAGCCGCGTGTTACAATATGATATTTAGGTTTAAACATTCGTCTAGGAGAGTGTACCGTCCGATTATCCCACATGCCTCATCCAAAAATATAGTGGTTAACGGGTGTAATACCGCCTCCTACTTATGAGGCGCCAGTAAGCAAGAAAGGAATGTGCATGAGATTATACTTTCCGTTCATACTGTCTTTGCTCTATCCTATCCTTCACAACTGAACTAATTTGTTTTTAATTGTGCCATTTTTAACAGATATTCTATCGAAGCAGTATATCTTACAATAGCAGTCGATCAACTTTGAAAAATAATCTTCTTTCCAGATATCCTATTGCTTCATAACCTCAAATTATTAAGACATTGTAGCCAAAAATTGGATTACTCGCAATATTTTTGTAAATGAAGTATTTTTTCATATAATGTGGAAACTATAGAAATTCTTAAATGGTGTTCAATTGAAGCAGTATATATCATGCTAGTAGATAGTGAACTTTGATAATTTATCTTCTTTCATGATATTATAGTGCTTCGTAGCATCTGGCTATTGGGACAGTTTAACAAAAAAATTAGATAGCTTAACTTAAATTTATTTAAATGACATATAGAAAGGCGAGAGTATAGAATAAATCCAACGAAATATGTCTGTAAATGAATTAATTATTTCATAAAACGTGTTAATGATTATTAACCATGCAGCGTGAAAACCAATATATATCTCGGTTACTAACAATTAATTGAATTAAAAGGCAAAAATCTTCCTTGTTAATTGTAGTTTTTCATCAATTTTTAAACACTTTGCCAAACCCACTTTTTCTATTTATAAACGTTGATATTTGCAGAATGATAATTTGCACTTCTGTTAGTATTTTATACATCATGCAACAATAGGAAGGCATATTACTCAAAATATATTCTTTACATGGCAAGATAACACAATCAAATTGCAAATAAAATATTTTCTTAATGAATTTATTTACTACGAATCTTCTAATCAATTACAGTTCCCATCAAATTATTTCGAACCATTCTTCTCAGATCGTCAGTACTCATTTGGTCTACAATTTCAATCAGTTCGCTAATATTCACACCACAATCGTCTTCACTATTCGCTGCGAGGAGTCCCTTTAAGAAACTCTACATTTCATCCGAAAATGCACAGTAAAATTACGTACTTCATAATGGTTCAGATACTAAAAGTTGTTTTGCAATTGCAGTTACAAATTCCTTATATAAGCTCAGTTGTTAAATATCTGCTGACGTTTGCAATTTTCTTATTAAATGGTTAAAATGTTTAGCAGAATTAGCTTCAAATTTAAAAAAGTACCGCGCTGCATAAATTTACTTAGATGAATTGTACAAAGTTTTTTCTTATAACTGTAAGAAAAGTCAATTGCCATTTCAATCTATACCATATTTGGTTTATACTGATCTTGTACGCAATATTTTAATATCAATGATTTCCATGATATGGTTAAAAGATTGTTATTATTTTTATGGTGAATAATCAAACAATTTATCCTGAGAGAGTCATAAGTTATACAAGCGCGAATGTAAAGTAATATGTTTATAAAAAAACACTGTCACTTCAAGTATATCTGAAACTGCATAATAAATGCTTCATTATATATGTTTAATATCCTGCGTTTGATAGGCATTTCGAATAAGAAAACAGTTTCTTAATATTCTGCGACTATTTAAAGTCTCAATTAATGATAAAGTTTTATTAAACAAAAAACATCTTAATGTTTAAATTATGTAGTTTTACAGGTTTGCGAAAAAATTCAATAAAATTAACGTTGGAGGTTTTATAAAACTAAATGTCTAATAATTCAATTTCGCATAGTAGCCTCTAACTTACCCGAATAACATATGCATTAGGCAGCACATTTTAAAGTGTAGTAACACAAATCTGTTCACTCATTTGTTAATATATCACGCTATTTGGTAAAAGAAAAGAATGCAAAATTTTAATTTGAAACTATGCAAAATTTTGGAGTGCAGGAAAAATTAGTTCCCGTTTAATAAGAATATTAACATTGAATTCGAACGAGTATAATTTGGCGTAAGAATTAAATTTTTAAATATTTGATAAAAGTCCTTCTGCATGGTAGGAAATTTGTTACAAGAAATTCTTTGCCAAATGTTCAACTTGGTCTAATTCACTTCTCATTGGTTGAAATCCTAAATAACCTTGGTATAATATTGATGTTATAATTGTTTGGATATTTTTCGACAAGGAAGGATTTTGCGGAATATTTATTTAATAAATAAAAGGCAGGTAACTAATGTGATAAAATATCGTCAACTATTGTCTTTTTTGAAGCATTAATCAAATTATTTGACATTCCAGTTGCGGCGTAAATTGAATCAGTAACATATTGTTGTTCATATGGAACATTCAAAGTAGTAAAATACAGCTTTTTTATTATTCGATCAAAGAGGAAACACTATAGGCTATACGAAGAAGTCGATATTGACATTTTTAATTGTGCTTTTATTAATAAATAATAGTAAAAATTATTAAACATGAGCAAGTGGTCATGCACAGAATGGTTTTATATAATTCAACAAATAAGAAGTTATTTCAACTGATATATAAGTACGCATTTTAATTCAATTCATATACCATTTTTATATATCTAAACACAAATAATTTGGAACAAATTCACAGAAGCTTAGAAAAATACTGATTTATAAATTGTTTTACGTTGTCCTTAACGAATTACATGATAAATCGACATTTTTACGCGTGGAATATATGTCTGTGGAAACTATAGACTGGTATTTTATTCTGTTTATTGCAAAGTTGTCAGCCAGTTACGAAAACAAAAAAGCAATAAATTAAACGTGTTTCAAAATATTGTATCAAATCTATAAATAAGTGATATATTCTGCTTCCATTAACATTAAAAGTATGGACATACACGACATAACGCCACAGGAGCCAGATCTTAGTCAGAATCTGCAAACTCAATTATTTGCAATAGTTTCGTTATAGAATATTACACAGTGGGTTCGAATATTTTATACCTGTTGTTCAGGATTCTTTGATTTTAGAATATACTTAGCTGGCTCGTGCGCAAGAAAATGAACATTTAATTCTAAGTTATTTTTTATGAAAAATTTCTAAATGCATAACTTTTGATAAACTGAGCAGTTGATCTCAACCACATGTTAATTTTACTTATTTAAGAAAATTTTAATTGAAATTACTATTTCAATTCAAATTGTCTATTCAAATGTGCAACTGATTAAAATATAGAACTTATCTCGCATGCTCAGCAGGTACATTAATTTATGTACTCAGCTATTATAAAACAGAAACAAGTTGCTATTGCACAAGGTGTAGTGCATAATGTAGAGAAATTCGAAAGCGGGTTCAAGCACGAAATGAAATATCTAAATGCCGTTATGTAATTTTACGTTGAATTCTTTATTTGATTAAATATTTGTGGACATCTTTACAGAAAATTGTGAAATAGGTTTTTTATGGTGAAATAAAATCTATTTTCTGTAGATTTTATTGCATTGGGCTCAACACCATAATAATTGCCACAAGTAAGTAAAAAGCGATTGCATATTAGGTGTTGCGTACCTGATAACAAATCTTTTAAAAATTAAAAATAAGAATAATGAAAATCGCGCATGGATGACACACCACGTCGATGGGAATAGCAAGACGAGCACAAACTAATAGAATTTGCTGTCGAAATGTCCAACATTACTTGGCAATATAAATAATGGTTATATTGTGTAGTATCGTCTCTTACTGATGAGATGTCAGAATGGACGAAACGTACGTGAACAAAATAATAAAACCTGACTTTTGCCTGCCCTTCTTCTCATTTATAAACCACTTAGCTTTAAGATGAGTAATACTTAATGTATAACTGAATATATAATAGCTCTACGTTATATAGATTAAATAGCAAATTGATTTAACATTTAGCGGGCAAAATGGTACTCTAAAAAGTGAATTATCGTTAATGCATAAATTAGTTAGTGTTCCCAGATGATATGCTCATAAATTTGTTTGGAGTTAATCACCAGGGACCGCTCATCAACTAAGTTAGCAGAAATTTTTATGAGTCCGTGTAGGATATATTGGTATATGCCAGACATCTGTACGATTTATATTTACTTATTGGGAATTACAGTTTTACTTTCTTTGAAGTACTTCATTATATCGAATATCCAGCATATGGCGACAGAAAATTTAGAAACAAATTGGATGGTAGCTTACATGCTCAATAAGAAATTTGTGCATATACTTTAAGCTTCGCTAAATTGCATTGACTAATGAGGCTTATTTTAGAACTGGCATGTGCGAAAGCAAATACAAAACTACATCGTGGATCTATTAACGATAAAAATTTATATAAAAGTTTACTATACATGATTTTAATGCTCTATATTTCGTCCAACGTTTCATTAGATAAATTATATTTATATAATTAGAATATCAAATGTGAAGATAATTCTAATAATTACGACCTTATTACATCAATACCGACTAATTAATCTTTTCCTGTTTGTGAAATAATTTATTACAAAATTAAGAGTGGGCGTTTTTTTAAAAAACAAATCTATCACCAAAGCAGAAGTAAGAAATAAAACTTTTGCTCCACGTGTCGACTGACTAAAAGTTTTAACTCATAAAATTAAAAGTAACAAGATATATATTCATAGTTTGTTGTGATATATTTAAAAATCTATGAAGCTATTAATAGTAGCGCGTTAATTTTCATCCGGTAATTAAATGAGTAAATTAAAAGTAGATAAATCTTAAATTATTAGTCTGGAAAATTATTCTATTTCTACGCTGAAATCCTAAAAACTGACTAAACCTACCTTAAAAATTTAGATTTAGTTTAGAGCAAAGTACAAGTACGTCGTAAAATGCTTGTTTATTTCAGAAACATTTTAAGCAGAATAATTTCATTATAATTTGCAATACAAATCTCTGCAAATTTTATAATTTAATGGCAAGACAAACATGTTGGCCAACACATAAGTATATTTACTGGGACGACTTTATTGCCAGTGTCCTGTTAAATAAATAAAGACTGGTTCCGTTCCTACAAAGTCGGAATAATGTACAACAAAATCTATTTATTTGAATATTGACATCGATTTATTACTGAAAAATGAGTAAGCATATTTCGAATTTGATTAAGAAAAAATCTAGAAGGCAAATATTGATCATGTCTTGATTAGCGCTAAGTTTTTCATTAAGCGTAAAATGTTTTGAAATGTACCTTCAGTGATCAAATGAATAATATAAGAATTTATATGCTATTTACATATTTATCTTTATTTGCAGAGATGGTTATTGAAATCTTGATGTGTTTTTTAGACTGAATGTTAAGCCTATTTTTATACAATCTAGAAGTGTAGTCAAATTTTATAGAAAAGCATACAGTGAAAATTTACTAGCAATATATTCTTATTTTTCATATTCATATTTCGTAAAATATCATTTACCGTAAATTTCATATCTACTTCTAATTTTAGATAAATCGTAAGATGCTGCCAAAATTATGTACACTTTTTGATTTTCAGTCAATTTGTGGAGGATGTTGAATCCTCCGCCTTATATAAAATGACCTTGAATGATAAATTTAAACCACCATAGCTGATTGTAACACCTTTATTTAAAAATAATTTTTTCTCTTTATTTTCCAGAACATTCTTTGTTTAAATACTTGATTTTTAAAATTGTGCGCTATTTTCAGTTTTTGAGTATCTTGCTTACTGTCTGGTATTGAAATTTCGTCTGCTGCATTTTAACATTTCTTTCCATAATAAACGATTACAACATTATACAATAAACTCTTCCATCAATTGCCTTGTGTTCTGATATAATATAACACTGAGGAGGAGCCTTGGAACAGGTATAATTGTTTTATTTGTGGGTCACGTACACATCAAAACAGATTATTGCTGGGTATAGCAGCTGTCCGACTCTCACCTTCCATTTGCCATTGTAAGTGTCAATTTAATTATTAAAACATTTGATCATGGTTACCGATATTAAATATGAGGACACATGTAAGTTAGTGAGGGACATAGCGGACTTGAATTTAAATGACACAGGCAATAATATAAGCATATCAGACTCTACTGTGAATTTTAGGACTTCTAGCGATCTGGCATCTATGCGGCTTACAGACTCGGATAGGTTAGGGGCCTCAACAAAATTTGGCGAACGCGCCAGTCCAAAAATATTAAGTCTACCACAGTATAAGTCATAAAAACATTCAAGTTGGGTAGGAGATGACCAAATGATATTTAGAGCTTACAATATCGTGAACCCTATGGAAAAATTTGTTGCAGCATGGATGGCATTGCCTGAAAATTTCCGAAATGCTTTGGAAAATTTCAGAGACAGAACTGTAGAAAAAAAGCCGTATAATGCATTTGAGTTATTAATGGCAGAAATTCAACAGAGATATCAGCCTGGAAGATCCGCGCAAGAGTGCGAATTATTACGCTTAGAAAAAATGGGGCGTCAACTGCCGGCCGAATTTTACGAACGCCTTTGCACAAAAGCTTCCAGGTTGAATATATCTAGAGATGTAGTCAACTCCATTTTTACAGCTGAGCTACCAATTAGGCTCAGAACAACAATGGAAGTATTTGACACAATGAACATAGATTGGCCAACAAAACTCAGAGGGTTGGACGGCGTGTATAAACAGCAAGAACCACAAGTACATGCTGTAATGGCAGATTCTGTAACGATGCAGCCAGGCAGGGCAGATACCGAAAACCACCTGGCTATACAAGAAACTTTGCGTTTCTTATGTAGAGAAGTTGCTAGCTTGCGTAGTGATATTGCACAACTTCAGAGTCAGGATAGGTATAATAGACGTCGAATAGAGTCACTCGCGTCAACGCTTCGAAGGGCCACGCGGATGGTGTAAGGCACATTGCGAATACGGACGCACTGCAAAGTGCCAAGGCGAAAATTGTAATTACCCGCGATTAGGTGGACCCACATGGAAAGGAAGCACAAAACCGGTTGAGCGGAATCCGTCACCGGGAAAAGGGAACAACCCCCGCTAGTAGGAGCCGTAGGGGGGTTCCATTGCAAAGGCTCCCAGATATGCCTTTAAAAGGCATACTCAAAGCAAAAGAGGCGACTAGTACAAATAGCACCGAGATAGGAGGCAAGAGAGTCCGATTCTCACTAAGCGGGGATCTTAAAAGCATTGCCGGATTGTCAAGCCTAAAGTTCATTATTAAGGATGAATTATCTGGATTAGAATTTCTCATTGATACGGGTGCTGAGGTAAGCATAGTTAGGTCAGACGTGGTGGAAGCAGATTGCCCCACATTTGATTATCAACTATGGGCCGCTAACGGTAGTCCAATTGAAGTAAAAGGGATGAAAGAAATGTCGGTAACATTAGGCCAGAAATCTTCCTTCCGATGGAATTTTCTAGTAGCCGATGTCAAGGACCATATCATTGGCATGGATTTCTTGACCCATTTTAAGCTGACATTAGACCCCATAGCCAGGACTATCGCAGAAGGCGTAGGGACATCAACACATACTGAGTCTAACGTGTCGGCAGTTAGAACAGTCCTCTTACCTCGTCCAACAGTCGCACATGACTTTGCCGATATAATCGAGAAGCACCTAGCAGTGTTTCAACCTTTCAGTGCCAAAAGGATAGGTCTGAAGACAGGAGTAGAACACCAAATAGAATTGGTGGCTCCGTTGCCTTGTTCACCAAAGGCTCAACCATTGGCACAACACAAGCAACAGGTTGCTTTGTCAGAATTTCACCAATTGCGCAAAGAGGGGATTTGTAGAAGGTCAAATTCCAATTTTGCTTCCCCAATAGTGGTAGTTCCCAAACCTGAACCGGGTCAATGGAGGGTTTGTGGGAATTATCGTCTATTAAACTCAGTGACGAAGGGTGATTCTTATCCTCTCCCTAACCAGAGTACTTTACTCCGAGATATAATGGGATATGAGGTTTATTCAACTTTAGATCTCCAGAAAGCGTACTATCAGGTACCAATGGAAGAAAGTTCGATACCACTCACCGCAGTCAGATTTCCAGGAGGGGATCGCATGAATTTCTTCGAATGCCTTTTGGTTTGAAAAATGCCAGTCAGACATTCCAGCGTTTGGCTGAAGAAATCCTTCAGAATTGTCCATTTGCGAGAGTATATATAGACGACATAATTATTTTTAGTCGCTCCCGAAATGAACATCGCACGCATTTGGAAACGGTTTTGACCAGGCTGGAACAATATGGATTAGTGGTCAAACCTAATAAGAGTAATATTGGTTGCTCTTCAGTTAAATACCTTGGTCATATACTTTCCAAAGACGGAATTAAGCCTTTGGAAGATAAGGTCCAAGCCATAAAGGACGTAACTGAACCCCGAACCGTACGCCAGTTGCGAAGGTTCTTGGGCATGATCAGCTATTATCGTCGATTCATTCCAGGTCTAGCCGGAATTCTTGGATCGTTAACAAGCCATCTCACTCGTGAAAAGAGCACGATCAAGAAATCTTGGCCTATCAACTTGAGTCAAGAAGACCGAGAAAATTTCCAAAAGGCCAAGGATATGTTAAGTGACGTAACCACATTAGCACCTGTAGATTGGGAAAAACCTTTCGAACTAATCACAGATGCCTCAGATGTTGCATTAGGGGCAGTGCTACAGCAAAGAGATCAGGACTTAGTAAGACCGATTGGGTTTTATAGCCGTAAGCTTAATGATCGAGAAAAACGTTATGATACGTTTGGCAAAGAGCTTCTAGCAGTGTATGCCGCAGTGATACACTTCGAGCATTACTTAGATGGTCACAAGTTTAAGTTATTGACCGATCATAAGCCATTGATTAGCATACTTGGTAAGACAGCTAGGCTTAATTACTCTCGTAGAGTAAATTCCCAAATAACACGGTTAGCAGAGTTTGATTTCACTGTGTCTCATATTGCTGGTAAAGAGAATGTGGTAGCAGATGCACTTAGCCGACCGAATGAAGCTGATGTCGAGCTGATATTTCAAGGTCCATTAAAAAATTTAGATGAATCAATGAACGATTTCGTTAGTCAAATCGAGGAAGCGCAGGGATCGGATCCCTTTACATTAGTATTATCTAAAAGACCAGGATATGTTCGTAAGCTCATAAGTGGCAAGTGGTTGTTATGCGAAACATCTAGAAGTCAACCACGACCATATGTGCCATTGGAGTTACGGGCCAAGATTATCCAAGTGTTGCATGACATGGGTCATCCATCCATTAAAGCCACCATTCGATTGATCAACGACAGATACGTATGGCCGCACATGTCTAAAGACATACGGGTATGGGTAAGAGCCTGTGCCAAGTGTCAAACGTGTAAGGTGTGGAGACATACCAGAACCGAGATAAAGAACATTGGAATACCAAATGGACGGTTCAGACACGTACACATAGACATTGTTGAGATGCCTGAAGTAAACGGAAACAAATACTTGCTGACTATGGTAGATAGATTTAGTCGTCAATTTGAAGTGGCGATTTTAAAAGACATGACAGCGCAAGAAGTTTTGTTCGCGTTTCTACATAATTGGATATCGCGTTATGGTGTTCCGGAAAAGGTCACTAGTGATCGCGGTAGTCAATTTATGTCAGAGCTTTTCGTAAGATCCCTCAACATCATGGGAACCACTATAATACATACTAGCGCGTATAACCCACGAGCAAATGGGATGGTAGAAAGGCTACATCGTGAACTGAAAGCTGCATTAAGGTGTACTAGTGGAACAAGCTGGATACACGATCTTCCTATAGTACTACTCGCCATGCGCAACAGATATAGGGCACAATTAGGAACTTCCATAGCAGAATTGGTTTATGGAGAACCATTAAGGTTGCCTGGAGATCTTCTAATAGAAACTCCAAGTAGTCTTGATTGGGCTTCTAGTTATGTAGATTGGTTTGTAGGAGCACTTAGAGACAAGATGTGTCGTTTGGCCCCAACCAAGACTAGAAAACCTAAAACTAAATGCTATGTGTCCTCCGATTTAAAATCGGCTTCGCATGTATATATAACTAATGAGAATAGGAAGAACTGCCTAACACCATTTTACAAAGGACCTTACAAGGTCAAGAGGATGACTGACAAGAATGTCATCATAGAAATAAATGGCATTGAGGATTGTGTTACGTTGGATCGCTGTATTCCCCAGTTTATCTGGATTGACGGTGTGACCGAATTAAAAGATGCGTCGAAAGACCGTTCCATGGGCGAATCTGAGGTGAGCAATCCCATCATGCAGGCACATAATGAAATGCAGAACTCTGAAGGACCGTTGTCTAACATAGCAAAATCTTATTCTACTGAATCACAGCATGAAAACTATTTGTCGACACCAGATTATTTTGAAGATCCAGCGAATTTTATACCGGGCGAGATGACGACGACAGGGGCGCCAGTATGCACAAAACTTTCTGTAAGAATACATCGTCAGCCGAAGAACTATGATTACATCTAATATTAGTCGTTACTTTCTTTTTTTGAGAAGATGGTGTATGTGGATGATGTTGAATCCTCCGCCTTATATAAAATGACCTTGAATGATAAATTTAAACCACCATAGCTGATTGTAACAACTTTATTTAAAAAGAATTTTTCTTTTTATTTTCCAGAACATTCTTTGTTTAAATACTTGATTTTTAAAATTGTGCGCTATTTTCAGTTTTTGAGTATCTTGCTTACTGTCTGGTATTGAAATTTTGGTCTGCTGCATTTTAACATTTCTTTCCATAATAAACGATTACAACATTATACAATAAACTCTTCCATCAATTGCCTTGTGTTCTGATATAATATAACACTGAGGAGGAGCCTTGGAACAGGTATAATTGTTTTATTTGTGGGTCACGTACACATCGAAACAGATTATTGCTGGCATAGCAGCTGTCCGACTCTCACCTTCCATTTGCCATTGTAAGTGTCAATTTAATTATTAAAACATTTGATCATGGATACCGATATTAAGTATGAGGACACATGCAAGTTAGTGCAGGACATAGCGGACTTGAATTTAAATGACACAAGCAATAATATAAGCATATCAGACTCTACTGTGAATTTTAGGACTTCCAGCGATCTGGCATCTATGGGGCTTACAGACACGAATAGATTAGGGGCCTCAACAAATTGCGACACGTTTTTAAATTAAAAAATATTTAATCTAAATGCTAAAACCAGAATTGGTCACAAATACACAAAGCAGCTTCCTCTACTTCTATTATTTAATTTTCCCCACTGCTGATTAGCTTTAGAAAAAAATGTTTAAACTGTTTTGAAAGATATATTTGTCCTCTTCGCCTGGTCCCCGTTTATCTGAAGCGTTTCTAGGCAAACATGGAATTATTTATGCCTTACTACTTGATGTGAGTAAATTTAAATTTCTTTTTTTTAGAATAGAATATATTTATTTGGATTCAAACCACACATGTTCCATCAAATAATAAAATTGGAAAATGTACAATATAAAAAAAATGGTTATCACATCGCATAAAATTGTGCAATTAGTCTCATGTTGATAAGTATGTCTCACTAGTTGTACTGTACAATATATCAATATCAGAAAGTTCGTCTGTAAAGAATAATGGATACATAATCAAAATAGGAAAAATTAAGGTATAATTCGAGTGTAACATTATGCAAAAAAATTTTAGAACCATGACGAGCAATTGATTGTATGAAATGTTGACTAAAATGATGATATAATGCATAACATTTCAATTTTACTAATACAAAATTTGGAAATAAAAATCTCAAGAAATTCTGTTTCCGATAACAATTATCCTAGTCTTTTATTCAACCATGAGAAAGTATTATCAAAATCAAAATAAAAATATCAGCAGGATTGTAGACTTTTTCTAGTTAAGTACATAAAAATTTAAAAGAAATCTTAGATGGAGGCATTTCTTTAATCCCCTTTGGCAATTGGTTATAAATTTTGTAGATTTTCGAAAAAGAGAATAAATTGATCGCAACATTCCCCACCTAAGGAGGAGATTTTGCCAAATGTCTAGATCTAGTTCCAACTGCATGACTCTTTCTTATCGGAGTCATATAGGCACAAGTCCACTGGTTCAAATGGAAAACTTTTATGCAATAGCACATCCTCCGAAACCACAAAGATTGCAATGATACAAACTGTAATCTAGAGGCGTATATAGTGCAGGAGATAGGACTAATTTGTTTCACAACTTTTCTTTGTACAGCTTCTATCTTATTGGACAAACCCTTTTTTAATGGATTCCAAGTAGCGACAGCATATTCTAGTATCGGTCTAATCCATATTATATACATTTTAAGTTTTATGTCATTCGATAAGATATTTCGATTTATTAGTGCCCATCTTTTCTTGGCACTGCCTACTATACTTTCAATATGTCTCTCAGCAGAAGCTGTACATTGAATAGTTATACCTAAATCCTTAATTTCTTGCATAAGTTTAATTTCAAACACATCATTAATCACAGCATCATGAAAATAAACATAATGAAAGTTTGTTCTGTTACCTATTTTTAAAGCTCTCGTCTTTTTATTGTTTATTCTCAGCCCTAGTGTAATCAAATATCTACTCAAATCATACAAATCTAATGTCACATTATTTTTGGAGAATTCGACATTTTTTGGATCAATTGGGAAGATTATTTTTAAATCATCAGCGAATTTGCAAACTCGACCGTTAAGGATCTTAGTTTCCAAATGTGCAAATACGATTTTAAATAAAATTGGCCCCAAACTTGATCCCTGTGGAACTCCACTCGTTACTCGTTTCGATTTTGATATCAAATCATTTACTTGAATACTCATTCTTCGATTATATAAATAGTATTTAAGTAATCTAAAAATATTCGGATCAATATTCAACAAACTAATCGCATTCAAAATAGCATCAAAAGATATAGAGTCAAAAGCTTTTGAGATATCTATAAATACAATTAATGCATCTAACTTATTCTCATCTAATGTAATTACATGTTTCCACATAGAAAGCATATTAGTAGTTGTCGATCTATCTTTCGTAAAGCCATGTTGACATAAATCAAAATCAGCCGGCAACATACGTTCTAAATGATCTAGTATCAATCGTTCTATTATCTTCAAAAACGAAGGGATAATAGAGATTAATCTATAATCACTGGCGCACGTTGGCTTACTTACTTTTGGCAACGGTTTAGCTACTATCGTTAGTATATCGATTGGTAATTTCCCATTCTTCAAAATTCTATTTATAAAGTTGCAGAGCGCATTCGTAAAAGTTAAGGGTAATTGAAGCAGGTTATCAATCGAAATACCAAGGTGATCTTTTTGTTTTTTTGATTTGATTTTTAACATTAATTTTATCAATTCATCACTGTCAATAACAAGTCCTGGTTCCTGGTCTCCCAAAGGATCAGGTAGTTCCATAAAATTTCTTTCATTCTGTGGATTACATATCAAATTGCCAAATACTTCATCCAATTCACAGAGAAATTCATACTCAGTTTTATCCACAGGTAATATAAGCTTTAACTTTTCCTTATATTTACTGTAATCTGTGAGGAGTTTGTATCCTAGTCTAGGATTACTCTTCATTTTGGCCAAAATAATTCGTTCTGATCTTTGACGAATTATCAGCAGTGATGAATTAATTTCGTTATCAATGAAATCTAACCTCATTTGTTTAATACTATTGATAAGACTACACTTTATTATATTGTCTCCTTAATTATCTCGTTCTAAATAAGGACGAAATTGGTCTACCAGATGAATTGCCTTTGCTACCTGATGCAATTTTGAGTGCATACAGGAAAAATATATCAAAATCCTGCCATTAGGATTTTAATTTAAATAGAACTCCCAAGTGGCATGGCGTCTGTTATGCCAAAATAATTCGTTCTGATCTTTGACGAATTATCAGCAGTGATGAATTAATTTCGTTATCAATGAAATCTAACCTCATTTGTTTAATGCTATTGATAAGACTACACTTTATCATATTATCTCCCTTAATTATCTCGTTCTCAAAAAGGAAGAAATTGGTCTACCAGATGAATTGCCTTTGCTAATTGATGCAATTTTGAGTGCATACAGGAAAAATATATCAAAATCATGCCATTAGACTTTAATTAAATAGAATCTCCCAAGCGGCATGGCGTCTGTTATGCAATGATAGATATGGGGTAGCTAGTTAGATTTTCTCGTTTTAAGAGATTCTCAATAGGTTTAACCTGAAGTAAAGGCTAACCAAAACCATAAGTTGTTATATAACTTAAACTTGCGAATAGTATGCAGCAAGGGCGGCAAAATGGGTAGAGTCGCAGACACTGAAACAAATATGCTTCTATTTAGGTCCCGTCCGCGGCAAATTCCGGACAGTACTTGGAGAGTTCGCATTAACAACGAAACTGGTCTACTAGATGAGTTGTTTTTTAAACCTGATGCAATGCTAATTTCATACGTACAATATACACAGTAAAAATCCAGCCATCAGACGTCAATTCAAGTAAAGACATTTCGATTTACATGTAACACACACACACACACAAGGCCTAGTAAAACTCAAAGTAGATTAAATTTTGCGCCAAGTGAATACTATCGCCATTGCGTATTAGACCCATACAGCACTAAATGAGATGTCATGTTCCTACTTGGCCGACATGAAGTACGCAGACCACAGTTGCTTAAATCTTCTATTGTTAGCATTGTACTGTGTATGTGTGATTAGAGGCCTGACGATGGTACGGGAAAAATCGTACCATAACGTAGCCAGTCAACTAAGATTAGATCGCACCTCATTTCCAGTGGTTAACCTTCAGAAGAGAGGGACGAATCCGCACACAACCAATAAGAAGACACTCCAGGCGTACATAGAAATGAGGATCAATCGGATCTTTGCGAAACTGACAGGGCAAAGCGACAATCCTCGGATGCAAATCGCGGAGATTCAACAGTAGAATTAAGTTATATACATCGGTTTCGGCATAAGTGGCGACGTTTGCAACAGACTGCTTCTGGTTTGGCATCACCTAAATTCATTTTCACTGTTATATAGTCTAAGCAATTTATATAGTAAATGAGATACGTAAAATACCGATTAAATCTAATGCATTTTAAAGAGTGATAGCTCACCAATAATTTAGGCTTGTTGAATGGAAATTTCAAATCAATATATTGAACGTTGGCTACTTATAAAACATGGACGCTATAGCAGACCAAGAACTGTCAAATAGTTCCAAAATATCGACTGTTTAACAAAAATGGAGTAACAACCCGTTTTATACAAAATTAAATGAGCATTAGTTGTGCCGGCGGTAATAACAAATATTTAGATGGAGATATTTATGTTGATGTGAATACTAGTCCCATTATGTACATACATTAGTCAGCATAAACTAAGCATTGTACAATGTAGAAAAGGTAATTCATCCAGTAGACCGGCTACGTACTTACAAGAAACTATTCACGTACTGTTCAGAATTTGCCACGGACAAGCCTCGAAACAAGGACATCTGCTTCAGAATCTGTTGGAAATTTGTACCTAGTGAGGTGTCATATAGAAGCCATATAAAGGAAAGGCTAACCAAGAAAAACTAATTAGTATATAAGTAAAAGATGTTTGTAGCATGCGGTACAGTGGCTCAGTGTTTAGAGCAAAAGATTCTGCAGCCGACGTGTCCACGTTTGAGTTCTTTGCCCGTGGCAAATTCTTGACAGCACGTAAATAGTTACCAATAAGGACGAAACCCGTCTACTGGATGAATTGCCTCTTCAACAATATACAATGCCTGGCTTCTATTGACAAACGTATATATCTAATGAGATTGTAAACTTGATTTAAATAATTGTTAACACCACCGTCGCAACCGATATTCGTTTAATTATCTGTTTAATTCAATACAAATTCGGCATGTAGTGTTGTATCTGTCATATATTGACAAAAATGTGGTGGTTAGTTGGAACTTTAGGTCTATAGATGTTCATAATAGGCTCCACCTAAAGGTTAGGGCATAAGTTTTCAAAGCAGAAATGCCTGCATTCGAGCAATGGCAGCAGAAAAGTCCCGACAGTGCGTAAATAGTTATCAATAAGGAGGAAACCGGTCTGCTGGATGAATCTCCTTTTCCCCACTATACAATATTTGGTTTGTACTGACTAATGTATGTATCTAATGGGGCATTTTGTTAGATTTTATCTTACAAGTCATGCAGTGGAGACCGTACATACCATTAATGTAGGTATAGTTGGACGAACATTGATTGCGCGGGCAATAATAACAATTTTTTAAAGCAAATTTACGATTTTGATATAAAAACTAATATTATTTATATATATATATATATATATATATATATATATATATATATATATATACTTTTATCAGAATAAACTAAGTATTGTATAATGCAGAAGAGGCTATTCATCCAGTAGACCGCGTTCTTTCTTATTGAGAAAACTTCATTTACTGTACAGAATTAAATAGATTTCATGTCCTGTAGGTACCAAGTTTAGCGATATAATCATTGATTAATTACTTGAATAGTTGAATAATTGAATAATGAACGACTAACCTTTTCTGCATAGGTTCTTTTCATTATGAGTGCTTTTAGCCGCCAGATTTTCAATTTTAATTATTTTCTCCACGACATCCATACCGGAACACATTTCGTTTGAGTTCTGAATTTTTGTATTTCCTTTGAATTCGTCGGAGGTGGAGTAGACCTCTGCTTGGTTAAAGTATACGTCGTGAGGCTTCTTCAAAACATTATTCGGACAAGTCGTTTCACTTTGGTCAGCAACATTCACGAGCTTCGTATCTTCTGCTAAATTTATTTGTGAGAAGGGTGTGGACGGCTTCAAGTTTTCTTCATGCTGATACGTATTCCTTATAATTGATGCGTCTTGAACAATATCAGCAATTTCTTTAACACCACAGTAACTAGTTTCGCCTTCCTTGGAGGATGATATTTCTCTGAAATCAGGCAAACAAGTGTCTAGACCAACACCCCATGGTATTACTTTTGTTTCCAAAGCATCGTCGACAGTGTCCATGTCAATTATAGTAGCTTGATTAGCTGGACTGCATAGAATATCCGATTGACTCAATAGCTGATATTCAAAAAATAAGCATAGCCTATTCATTAGATTATAACGTGGAAGTTAATAATGAGGTTAATAATGTTTTTTTTATTGATCCGTATCTGAGTTGTAGTCATTTTGTTCGCTTGATAAACTTGCTGAATAAATGTTTTGCTTATGTGCGACTTACTGTTTCAAGTTGCGCTTTATTTAGTCAATCTAATGAGTAAGGTTCTCAAACATTATTATGCAACTGTTCAGAATTTTCTAATGGAAAATTGGGTCCAGTTTAGCCTGTGTGTATGTCGTTATTCGTTAGTTGTAATTGTTTTCAGTTAAGTCATTTCGTTTAACAAACGTAGTTTAGATTTTTGTAATAAGTCACGAACGATTTCTCTAAATATTGCAATGTATATTTTAGTAATCTTATTGAATAATAATGGATATTTTATAATGCAGACACTTTTACCCAATATCTTGTGACTATTATTGGCAATTTCTGTTTAAAATTATCGATGTTTTTCTATTTGAACCTTTTATATTAAGATAATTTTTTAAAAAATCCAAATTAATATTTGGTTAGATACTGTTTGCGGCGGAGAACGAATATATATGCAATTGTGTATTAGATAGTACACACTTAGTTGCAAATTAGTTCAGTTGTGACCAGTAGGATAAACCAAATACAGCATGAACGGAAAGTATAATCTCATGCACATTCGTTTCGTGCTTACTCGCGACTCATCAGTAGGAGCCGGTATTGGCTGTTATGGCAATATTGATCATCCTAGTTTGAAAGTATTAATATTTGAGCAGCCAAGTTAAAGTTTATCAGCACATTAATAATGATTTGTATTGTATACATGAATAAGTATTAAATAGATAAGAACCACACACGTATATGTTTTCAGGTCGCCAATTCGTAGCTTGTAACTGATTGAATGAATGAATTCGATTTCTAACTTTTGCGGAAATTAAGATTTTTTGCATAAGCCTTGGGTTTATAATACTGGAAGATACAACTCCTTTTTTGTTAGTGATCAATATAAATAAACTTCTTTTTATTTTAAATAAGTTTCGAGTTTAAACTTAGAATTAATTTTACATAGATAATAAAACATTATGTAGGTAAAGCAAATATTGTTAAAGGATTCGGTGGCAGGATAAATATAAAATTCAATTTGAAGTTTGGTAATTCAAAGGATAAGTTTATCGTTCGCCAGCAGAAAAACAAAGTAAATAAACGCGTATATTAACCATTAACGCGTTTAGTTATCACTATTACAGTCTTGGAACTCATTTTTTAATTGCTTGTAAGCATGAATTTAACAATTAACCTAATAACAAATTAGTTCAGTTGTGACCAGAAGGATAAACCAAAGGCAGCATGAACGGAAAGTATAATCTCATGCACATTCGTTTCGTGCTTACTGGCGACTCATCAGTAGGAGCCGGTATTACGCCCTTTAACCACTATATATTTGGTAGAAGAATGTGGAATAATAGGACGGTACAATCTCCTAGACGAATGTGTAAACCTGTAATAGTGAAGCTAACATCATCTAAAGTCAACGACAATGCGACTTCAACGCTAACTCACACTATAAAAGATATATACCAAGTCTGGAAAGGATACCAACACTATGGCTATTGTGTTAGTAACCGATACCAACATTATTGTACCGAAATGTACACGTTACTAACACTATGGCTTTTTTGTCGGAACATGGTACCAACATGATGGATATCAATTTATGCTATAGTTCACCGAAATTGAGAATTACAACAATTCCTAAACACCTGTTACTCCAGTAAATCCATACACTCTGGCCTTGATCGATATCAGTTATCACATTTCGCGGTAAGCATGACATCATTCAATTCAATATATAACAGTTAAATACTGTTTTTGCGAACATAGTAACAAATTAGTTCAGTTGTGACCAGAAGGATAAACCAAAGTCAGCATATTCGTAAGCATAAATTGATATTCATCAGGTTGGTACCATGTACCGACTCGGAAACCATAGTGTTAGTACAATGTACCTTTTCGGTACAATAATGTTGGTATCGGTTACTAACACAATAGCCATTGTGTTAGTATCCTTTACAGACTCGGTATATTTATTATATAGTGTGAGTTAGCGTTGAAGTCGCATTGTCGTAGACCTTATATGATGTTAGTTTCACTATTGCAGGTATACACATTCGTCTAGGAGATTGTACCGTCCTATTGTCCCACATTCTTCGACCAAATATATTATGGCTAAAGGGCGTAACACTGTATCCTAATGATGAGTCGCCAGTAAGCACGAAACGAATGTGCATGAGATTATACTTTCCGTTCATGCTGCATTTGGTTTATCCTTCTGGACACAACTGAACTAATTTGTTACAAGGTTCGCAACACCTAATACACACTTGCATATATATTAGTTCTTCGCAAAAATCAGTATGTAATTGAGAAGATACTTTATATGAAATATTACTATTTTGGCTAGATACCGTGCGACTAAAATGATATTTATGAAATCGATGAAATTTTCTTGGGTTTAATTGACGCATATTTCAAAAGGAACAATCTTAAAGAAACTAAACAATTGCTTTTGTGTAGTGCTAGCATAACATGTATATTCTACACGAATGACAGACGTAGTTATGTCATTCCTTGAATATTCCGTATTTCTAAGTTCACGGCGTGCATGTATCCTTAATAGATGGGTACTAACTGGTTTCGTTATTTGAAGGCTTTATCAGAACGTGTTTTATCAACTGGAAATGTTGGAATTTCAGTTATTGCCGACTAACTAAATACTTTTTTAGGTGTTCTTTCTCGCTTCATCCTCAGGTATTCTATGCAAAAGTCATTTTAACAAAATTATGGTGAATGTGTTTTGTAAGAATTTTGTATTGGGTACCGGATGATGAGGTTAGAAATGTCGCCACGAAACTTTGTAAGTCAACTGGCATTAATTGAAGCTACAATATTTTCAGTTGATTGCACCAGTTTTGTTGAAGTCTTTTGAATTACGAAACCAGTCACAACCCATACATCAAGGATACACGCACGGACGAAATAATAATAATAATAATAATACTAATACTAATAATACTACTAATAATAATAACAATACTACTACTACTACTAATTACTAATTACTTACTACTACTACTACTACTACTACTACTACTACTACTACTACTACTAAAACTACTACTACTACTACTACTACTACTACTACTACTACTACTACTACTACTAATAATAATAATAATAATGATAATAATAATAATAATAATAATAATAATAATAATAATAATAATAATATAAATAATAATAATAATAATAATAATAATAATAATAATAATAATAATAATAATAATAATAATAATAATAATAATAATAATAATAATAAGATACCTCACAAAACTATCAAATTTATAATATTCATACATCGTTGTTCACATTTCATAAGTCAACATACAGACTCTGCCTAATTTATGAAAACATTCAAAAGATCATTTATTAACTATTTAATCAGTGAGTAACATTAGAGGTCGATTAAACGCTCGAAACCCACCTTGTTCTTAGCCAATAAATGTGGTTCAAAGGAATGATGCACACATTAGGTGCATATGCGTATTGAAGGTTAAGGTATCAATACAAATTAAGAGATTAAATAATAAAGGAGGCAATCCAAGTTACTCGTTCGTAAGACCAGATGCTGCTCATTAAACCAACTGAATAGAACAAGATATACATCACGTACAATTTTTATTATAGCATACTATTATCTAAGTATATATATAATTATAAACTAAGCATTGCGCAAATTTGAATCGGAAAATCATCCAGTAGACGGGTTTTGTCATAGTTTGGATATCTGAAAGTACTTTCTAGAATTTTCGACGAACAGGGCTCGAACCTAAGCATCTTTGCTTCCACTGAGCCACCCTGCAGCACGCTAGATACAATTTAAAATTATGTACTAACTAATGTACTTTGGTTGCCTTTCCTTTATGTGAGCCTATATGACACTTCAAATCTGTCATTATAGAACATATACCATATATATACCATATATATATATATATATATATATATATATATATATATATATATATATATATATATATATGGGTAAATGTTTACATTACGAAATAGTACTAATATTTTGATGTTCTCTGTGTTTTTTTGGAATTCTAAACTTAGCCTAGACAGATTAAACCGAATTCATGGTGTATGCTGACTGCTATGTGAAATTTTGAAGACTTGGGGGCCCTGATTGCGAACAAAATTACGTAAAAACTAACCACATTCTGAGTTCCGGGATTTGCGTCGACTGCGACTAATAATGGAGTTACGTGAGGCTTTGCATAATTTGTGTGATGGATTTGAGTTGCTCCTAGCTTGGCCTGGTCACTTACCATCTCACGCACAAATTCACATTCAATGGGTGCTTGAGAATAAAAGAAAATTAAATGAAAGCAATGTTGATTGCAAGAAAATTCATTTATTAAACAAAACAATACAAATAGAAACACTAAATGTAGAGTTACAAACGTAAAGTTAAGATTACAACGGAAACAGCGGAAGACAAAATAATTGCGTGAAATATACTACTAACATCCATGAAAATATGTAAAATGTACCTAATTAAATAATTCAGGTAAGGATGAATGCACGAAGGAAAGAATAAAAGAATAATATATATAGGATGAGGGAATGAAACAATAAATAAATGATAGAATGGAAAAAGGAAGGAAATGGATAATGAAAAAGTAAGTACGTGAATATATGCAAAAAATAATGAATGAATTCAAGAATGATTCAACGAATGTATTAACAAAAGATAGAAGGAAAAAATAACATGCGAATGACTGAACGAAGAATTAATGAATGAATGATGGAATGAACAAATGAATGAGTGAATAGTTTAATGAATAGATGAACAAATTAATGAATGAATGGAAGAATGAATTATTTAATATATGAATGAATGAGTTAATGATTAAATGAAAGAATGAATGAATGAATCCATTAGTCAATAATTTAATGAATGAATTAATTAATTAATTAATTAATTAATTAATGCATGAAGAAATTATTGAATGAATTCATGAATGAATGAGTGAATTAATAAATGGTTTGTTGATTGAATAAATGAATGCGTGAAAGAAAGAATGAATGAAGGAATCAAGGAATGTTTTATGGTATGACTGAATTAATGCATGAATGATTGAATTAATTAATGAATGAATAAATGAATGTTTGTTGGAATGAATGAACGAATGAATTTGTACATGAATAAGTGAATGAACGGTTGTATGAATTAATGAATGAATGAGTGAATAATTCAATGTATGAATGAGTTAATGAATGAATGGATAAATTTATTATTGAATAATAGAATGAATAATTCAGTAATTGATTGATCGAATGAATGAAAGGATGAATGAATGAATGATGTTATTAGTGAATGAATGAATGAATGAATTAATTAATTAATGGATTAATTAATTATTGGATTAATGGATGAATTATTGAATATATGAATGGATAATTGTATTAATGTTTTAATGAATGACTGATTAATTTTCTTAATTAAATGAATAAGGGATTGAATATATGTGCGATTGAATGTATGGACGGTTGAATGTGTGAGCGATTGAATGAATGCCACGTTTGACTATTTAATAATAACTTTTTAAACAATAAATTTATGCATTCGTTATTTCTGAATTTTCAAGTAGGTTTTATATCAACAAAATCTATTTTTATTCAGCAAAGTCGGGTTTGTTTACAAATAACTGAAGCATTGTTTTATCCTACATATTGTAACGTTCAAATTTCAGCGAAATCTTCTTTAGCTGTATAATTCCTCCATTTATCTTTACTACTATAATAGGTAATGATAAATACACTTAAAAGTTATACCAAAGAAATAACAGAGGTGGAATGTGGATAAGTTAATCCTTGCTAACTGCGCACGTTTATGGGTGTATTTCTGCATTAATTTGATTCATTGCTGTCAAAAACAGCCACAATTTTTAATAAAATGTTTGTTAGAATTGCCAAAAATGGATGAAACCCCTATCATTCCGAATATATATATATATATATATATTATAGTAAAAGATTTAGTTATGTAAAATTGAACCGAGTAATACTATTCTCAGTTGAGCGTCATATTTTTAAAATAATAAATTTCATTGATTGAATGACCGGTAGAAATAAGTGGGTTAGATATTATTTAAATTGAAATTGTTGGCTTGAATGTGCACAAACTGGCAAAACATACATACTTAGAATTAGATTTGCAGAACGTTTTTCTTGCCACGTAGATTAGTTGACAAGTATCCTTTGAAAGTTGGCGGAGTGCAAGCTTCAAACGGTGAATCTCTGCGATTTGCCTTCTCGGGTCGTTGATTTGTACTATCTGTTTCGCAAAGATCCCATTGATCCCCATTTCCAAATACGCATCCATTTTGTCTTCGTTCGGACTGGGTGCAAATTTGTCCATTTCTTCCGAAGTCTTCAACATAGTTCATTCTAAACTCTGGAAATGAGGTACGATATAATCTAATAAGATTATTTAGGACCTCATTTATAGTGGTTAGTATGAACGACGTTGAAGTCTTCTAAGGAAAGGAACGAATTCGCACACAACCTGAATGAGGACAAAACGGATACGTACTTGGAAATGGAGATCAATCGGATCTTTGCAAAACTGGTAGTGCAAAGCGACGACCCACGAACGTAAATTGCGAAGGTTCAACGTAGATTAATTATCTGATTTAGTATATGAATTGCATTCAATCTACTTTGAAATTACTATTTTATAATTAATATATGAAAAATATATAAATCTATATATTTCAAAATCTGAAATGGAGTATTTAATAAGAAAGGACTCTAAAATCACTTGTCCCATCAAATCGGGCAATTTGCATTTTGTACATTTAAGAAAATAATGCATTAGCAGAACGTCATTTACCTGGTGCATTGATAATGTTTGGAGTGTCCTGCTCTTCTAAGTCTACATGAATTTGCTTAGTAAGCCACTCGTTGCAGCGCGATATTGAAGCTGCACTATTTGGATCATAATTCAGGCCGGATTTCGACAGCTTGCTGAGCATATTTTGGATAAAGAGGAAGTCTCAGAAGCTGTGTAATCCTTGTTAGATGTCTGTGATTGTAGTTCTAGTTTATTACCTTTCCCATCTGTTATGCGGCTACAATGGTGGTTTGCAAAAGAGAATACCCACATATATAAAGAATCAAAGATCATTGAATAAATAAGTAAAATAAAAACCAAGAACAATGTGTCAATATAAAGCATGAACATATACCAATAGTTAAATACTGTTTATACAAATTTATATGTATTAGGTGTTACGAACCTAGTAACAAGTAGTTCAGTTGTGACCAGGATAAACCAAAAGGCAACATGGAAGTATAATCATGCACAATTCGTTTCAAATTGCTTTTGGCGACTCATCAGTAGGAGCCAGTAGTACGCCATAAACCACTATATATTTTTGGTCCAAGAATGTCGGATAATAGGACGGTAGAATCTCCTAGACGAATGTGTGTAAATCTGCAATAGTGAAGCTAACATCATTAGTCTACGACAATGCGACTTCAACGCTAACTCACACTCTGCTTACAGACTCGGCATATATATTATATATATACCAATAGTTATAAGGAAAACATTTTATTATAATGGAAGCTGATTATAAATTTGCGTTAGATATGACTCCAATTATGATAAATATTTAATACGAAGTTGTCTACATGTTATAGTGTGTTAAGTAAAGCTTATATTTGTTCAGATATGATCAAAATGTTATACCAAAAGCAGCAGGTGCTAAAGATACAATCTCATGCTCACATGAATTTCGTGGATACTGATGATTCACCGGCAGGAGCTTGTAATAAACCCTATGTCTACTATGAATTTGGTCGATTAATGTGGGGCGGTTTTACGGTAAAATCTACTCCAGGAATGTCTATTCAAGCTGTAATGCAGTCAACTTCTTACAAAAACTTTGGCAATAGAATTCAAAGCGAGCACACTATATTTGATATAAACCGAGCCTATAAAGTGTACTGAAGTAATAGTTTTCGAGATGTTCTGCTTTTGAAGCGTACTAACACAGTGGTATTTGAGGTAGGATAAAATTTACAGAAGTTGATAATTAAACCAAATTTTGAATAAAACTCCAGGAAATCCATACGCTCTGAAATAGATCAACGTCAGTTTTCATATTTCGCGTTATTCATGACACTTTCCAGTTAAATAATTAACATCTAAATATTCATTGTTCTGGAATTTTAATATATATTTGTAATTGTGTGTTAGGCATGGTGTACGCAGTAACGAAATCGCTCATGTTGAACCAAAAGGATATAACAAATAAAGCATTACCAAAAGTTATAATCTCATATACACATACGTTGTGTTCTTACTCGTTGTCAATCATATGTACTTGTACTACATCCTACATCCACTATCTATTTGGTCAAGAAATGTAGGAAATTTGGAGGGTACAATCGTCTATTGAGAAATTTACGCTACAATCTCGTAGAGAGAGAGAGCGTTGTATGATACACTACTTGACGAAATATATAGTTGTTTTAGGTCAAAGTAGCGACTCCTATTATTGAGTCTTGTTTAAGCTCGTAATGCATGTGCCCAGGAGATTTTACCTCACGTCATGCTGACTTTGATATATCCCTTTCTCCGATTTAAACTTAACTGCTGTAAGTTTCGCATTGCCTAATACAAAATTGCATAAAAAATATTTCGTGGCAAAAAGAATATGTAATTCTTGTCAACATGTCCTAGTAACTATAAAAAACAATTCTGTATGAATTGATTCAATGTTCTCCTTGTTTAAAAAATAATTGCCTACCTGTTTAAAATATATCATCAACCTATCCTAGCTAAATATTAAAATAATCCCTATTCAATTTCGGGTATAATCATGTTTATTCTGTTCGAGTTATCATTGATAAATGTAAACGGGTTTTTTTAGTTTTAAAGCCACTTTAGATTTTTATCCGTGGTTATTTTTATAAATATGACGCTCCATTGCCAAATGCCCCATAAAAATATTATTTGTATCTTAAAATTTATTTTCAATGGAAATTCCGCAGACCGATGACACTATCGATCTAAATTTGTTTAGTAAACATAAATAATAATGGATAATAATTATTTGTCAGGAATGAATTTTGGCAAAGAAGTTATTGCTAAATTTAAATTTATAAATTTATTTGTGAAAGATATTTACACCGTGTAATATTAAACTATTTTAAATACTCTTTCTTTCTCGATTAACAAGATATCAAATACCCAGCCAATATTGGTATGAATATTTAATGATTAATATTTCGATCGACACTCGGGTCGTCTTTTCAACATCCCCGACCCGTCGTTCAACAACCAACATGGTTGAAAGAAGACAGTCGAGGCAAACTCCTTGTTGGGTCCAACACGAATGAGATAATTAACCCACTGAATTCTACTTCGCTAACTTATACATAGCTTAAACAAGAAGTCACGTATAAATTAATTACGTTCAGACCCAGGTTTCTCGATGCATACCATAATCGCCCCATTGTTAGTTTTTCCGCATCTAGTCTTTAACTTAGCACTATACATACACAAATGCAATATAGACTTTATGCGTACATGATTGGCATGGCATATTTTATCACCTATATTGTTTACATATTTGAATAATGCTTCATCAATTCATGTGCTTAAAATAATCTTGAAATATCGGATACAAGAAAAAGAGAAAAATTTTGAGTCTCAATGCTTTTAATTCGGTGGTTAGTCTCTTTGCAATATTAGTTTCGCAAAGATGCAATTGATTACCGTTTCCAAGTACTCATCGATTTCGTCTTTGAGGCGGCTGGGTGCTGATTCGTTCCTTTTCTCCGAAGGCTTCATTATTTTCAGTGGTTATTTCAAAATACTGTTAAGGTGAAACTGATAGTGAAAAGCAACTACCCACAAATGAAAATCATGGAGACTCAGCATAAAAGAGTAATATTACCACACGAAATAGTAGACTGCATTCCATTCAAGATAATAAATTATCAAGCTGTGAACAGATATAACGATAAAATAAAAATATTGATGTTACATAGGCTTACCCCGAATGGAAGGCAATCCAAAAACCTAAGTCAGTATAAAATTAAAAAGTGGGTGTACTGTGCTGCAGGGTGGCGCAGTGGGCTGACTCACAAACTCGAAAACTGATATGCCTTAATTCAAGCCCCGTTCACGCCAAACCTTTATACAGTATTTTAAGAGATCCCATTAAGACCATAATCGGTCCACTTAATGAATTGTCATTGCTATCGTGACCCAATGCATCGTTTACAATGACAAATATGTATATAATAGGATTGCGACTTATAAACAAGTTCGCAGCCTTGATTGAAAATATTTGTGATTACCACTCGCAACATTATTCGTTGTCAAATTGTAAAACTCTTAGTTTGTACACAATTAAAGCCCTTTAAAAAAGTATGTTGAAGTAAGGTGAAAGTACAACATAGGAGTATAGTAAAGATAGATAAAGTCAGATAAAAATAAGAAACAGGAGGAACAGTATTCGTTTAATTTAAATTGTAAAACTCTTAGTTTGTACACAATTAAAGCCCTTTAAAAAAGTATGTTGAAGTAAGGTGAAAGTACAACATAGGAGTATAGTAAAGATAGATAAAGTCAGATAAAAATAAGAAACAGGAGGAACAAGACAAGGGCCTTTATGCCGAGAAGATATTAGGATAAAATAAAAATTACCTTAAGTTAACTAATAGAAAATAAGAGATTTAACTGAAAAGAAAATGAAAGATTTTAAACAGAACAACGTTATAATGAACACAATTTAATTTTCATTATATTAGGGGTTTTCAAACTTTTTTTATAGCAAAAACCGAATTATGTTTCCTACTCTTTACTAACATTATATAAAGTATTGCATCTAATGATTTTTCAATTGATGTAATCATCATTAA
Source organism: Eudiplozoon nipponicum (assembly GCA_029291075.1). Taxonomy (NCBI): domain Eukaryota; kingdom Metazoa; phylum Platyhelminthes; class Monogenea; order Mazocraeidea; family Diplozoidae; genus Eudiplozoon; species Eudiplozoon nipponicum. The sequence goes on from JAQBSW010007085.1 coordinate 29,695, forward strand.
ATGTCATCTGGAATTTATTTAAAAAGATTATCTGCATACAACTGTGTACTAGGTATTGCGCACCTAGTAACAAATTAGTTCAGATATGACCAGAATGAAAAACCAAAGACAGCAGGAACGGAACGTATAATCTTGTGCACATTCGTTTCGTGCTTAGTGGCAACTCATCACTAGGAGCCGGTATTGCGCCCTTTACCTACTATATATGGGGTTGAAGAATGTGGGAGAATTGGACGGTACAATCTCCTATATGAATATGTAAACGTTAAGTACTGCGATTTCAGAGTCAACTCACTATATATAATATATATACCGAGCTTGTAAAGAGTACCAACACTGTGACTATGGTGCCAGTAACCAATACCAACACCACGGGTGCGGAAAATGTACATGGTATCAACACAATTGATTTCAAAATATACTAAATTCCACCATATTTGAGAAATACAACTACTTCCGAACACCTGTTACTCTAGCAAATCTATACACTTTGGGCTTAATCGATATCAGTTATCAAATTTCTTGGAAATCATGACATCATTCAATTAAATACATAACAGTAACATACTGTTTGTGACGGAGAACTACTACCGTCTTATTTTCCCATATTGATCACACAAATATATAATTGGGAAAGGGCATAATACCGACTCCTACTAATGAGTCACGTGTAAGCACGAAACAAATGTGCACGAGATAATACTTTCCGCTCATGTTGTCTTTGATTTATCACTCAGGTCAGATTTGTACTAATTTGGTACTAGGTGTGCAACACTTAATACACAAATGCCTATATATTAGTTCTCCATCACAATAGGTATCTAACTGTTTTGATCTTCTTAGACATTTACGTTGGTAGATTGTTATTTGCTTACATCTTTCCCAGTTTATAGTATATTAAAGCAAATAAATCAATGTTAATGGTAAAAGCATGCGTAGATGAGATTGCATGTTTCGCTCGAGTTGAAGTGTTCATATCATTCTGTTCTTACTATTATTTACTAATTAACACGCCATTTAAAAAATACACAATCTTTTGGAATGCGAGTCTTAATAAAGTTTATAATACTCTTTGAATGTGCAAAAGGAAAAAGAAATTGTATCATATACAAGAACCGTCTATTTGTCATATAAATCTCAAGTATCTTTCTATATAAATGGAAAGGCAAAACAAAATATGAAAATGTGGAGAGAGAGCGTGTGTGTGAAATAAGAGAACAACCAGTCAATTGTGTGCATCATCTCCAATTAAAGCTCAATGCTCGAACATGATTATTCTGCTTGCATAAATCCGGCTGCAATTTGTTTACGTAAAAAGATTCGTATCTGGCTAAACCTTTTCTGTTATTGCATTTAGTAATTATCTTAAATGCTACGCCTGGAGAACATACGTGTGAAGTTTCAACGATGTTTATTCCCCATTTTATTTAAATCAGATGAATAAATATTTGCAAATTGCAGAACACATTTTTGAAACATCACACGTATGTTCTCCAGACGTAGCATTTAAGATAATTACTTATTATTATAACAGAAGGAGTTAGCCGTATATGAAGCTTTGTGGATTAGAAAACTGCAGCCGGATTTATACAAGTAAAAGAAGCATGTTCGAGCATTGAGCTTGAACTGCAGCTGATTGAACGCAATTAATTGGTTGTTCCCTTATTTCATACTCTCTACTTGTTTACGTTTTTCTATTTTGTTATTCCATTTAATTTCTATAGGAAGATGTGTTCATTTGTAGATACTTGAGAAGAATATGAGAAAGAAATGGTTCTTTTATTTGATAGTATTTCTGTTTCTTTTTTCACATGGAAAGGATAATATGAAAAAACCAATATAATTTAAGCTATGCCACCGTTTGTTAATCTTATTGTGGTCTGGAGTGTTACCCACGTGATGTTATCAAGTTATCGTATGTTTACAGTTTAGACATTCAACTTAATATTTTTAGCTATCAAATTTTCATTTGTTTATTATATTGTCTGGTTTTATAACGTTGCATGATTGAAATAAATTTTATTTAAATTACCTCTATGGAATGTAAAAATGACTTCGAATCGTATTTTAACTTAGAGGTAAAATAGCTGACCTTAATGATTTTTTGCATTGATCTTGGAGTGTATTTTGACTGTTTGACACGTTGAAAGAATTATGCTCTTCAAGCTGACTAGAAGCGTGTCCACACGCGGCATCGATTTTCTCGATTTCCGAAGACTGTAGAGGTTTAGTGCGTTGGCCAAATCTGCCGAGTCGAATCTGTCTAGGTGTTAAATGTACACTCTGTAGTTGTCCGTTTTTCCTTATACCCTCTGGTGATAGAACTGCACTGGTCACAGTGAATCGTTGCTGATTTACATTTATATGGTTTAATAATAAATATTAGATTGCCTGACAGCACGATTTCATCAATCAACAATCATCACGAGCAAAATAAAAATTCCGGGGTAATGCGAATTCTCTCAACTATTATGCTCCTGCTTAAGTGTATCATTTATATTTGCCGTCTATTTTCTCTTTTCTTATTCTTAGATAAAAAGTAAAAAATAAGTTATATACAGTACTTGATCTTTTTTAAAAATAATCGATCTATATATATGGTAAAATGAGTATAAACGTTTTTAACTGTTGAATAAATAAGTTTCTTCTTAGAAAATACATCAGAATAGATTCTATACCATATTTCACCAAATACTGAGAATGAAAACATTACAACCCTTATTTGGGGCATTGTCCAATAAGTTTTTATTTACTAACAGGACAGAATAACTAATGATTTAACTAAATATTGCATGTGGTAACGTCGATATAATTTTAAGTTAAAAAGTTTCAATATAAGATAATCAATTGATAACTCCCGTAACTGGATTTCATTCATATGCAAGATTTTGTCTAAACTTTTATAAATTTTAAAGGAGCATTGGTTGCGCGGGCCGTAATAACAATTAATTTTCTCAAGTTTTCAATGTTTCATGGTTATACATTCTATTAGATGGGGCCTATATGATATCCTTCAGACATAAGGCTTCTACGAACTATCTCAGATCTGTCAATATAAAAGAAACCACACTACCTTGGGAAGTGAAATTGAATTGAACATTCATATAGTTCAACAAACATTGGCTGCGTGGACGGTGATAAAAATTACTTTGAATTAAGGTTGCGATCTTGATACAAACATCTGATCTATTTAGTACATATATTTGTCAGTATAAACTAAGAATTGGGTAATGTAGAAAAGTCAACTCATTCAGTAGACCGCTTTCGTCCTTATTGGGAACTCATCACTTACTGTCTATAATTTTCTGCTGACAGGGCTCGAACCTGTGCAAGTCTATTTAGGAGTCTGTTGCTCTAACCAATGAGAGGCAGGGTGGCTTTTAAGGTGAGCTGAACACAATAATGCTAAATTATCTTTAGCACGTACATTAATCACGATTCCCGAAATTATGCCTTAATCAACTACACGAAACATTAATCCAAAACAGCCATTGGCGTTAGTAATATGGAATGCAATCTTATAATTTAATCGCCACAGAGATGCTGGCCCCGATAATCTGCTTATAGCTATATTTACGAATGGTGGTAGTAAATTGAATAATCAATTTTGTGCAGTGTCGAATGAGAGGATCATGTCACTTGCTTGAAATGAGTTCACCATCATTCTAATCTTCAAAAAAGGCAATCGCAATTCGTGTGATAACCATCACGGTCTAAGCTTGACTCTTGTTGTAACTAGGTTATTCGTTTCGATTACCTTATATCGGCTCAGCACTTCGTGTGAATCACATACTAGAGAAGAAGAAGACGGATTCCGATTCAAGTGAGGTTGTAGAAATAATATTTTTAACTTAAGGCAAAATTTTTAAACAGAAAAATGTATATCGGTGTACAAAAAGCCGCTTTTTCTAAATTTTATGTGCGCATTCAACTTATTTAATGATGATGCTCTATTAGATTTTATGGCAAATAGTAGTATGCCCAGTAAATTTGCAATTATAATGCGTTCTCTTGAAAAAGAACAAGTCCAGTTGCTATATATTACACGATGAATTGTCGCGCGAATCTACTAATAGCAGTAGTATCCATCAGTAATGTGTATTTTTCAATTTCTGTTTTATTTTGAAGTATATTCATTTAAAAACTATACTCTAACACATGTTCAGGATGTAAGCGTTTTTGCTCTCCCCGTCGTTAGATTGGTCTGTATTGGCCTTGCAGACGATATCCTTTTACCATGGGACGACTGAAGTTGTTGCACAGGCAAAGTTGAATAGATGAGCTGATTTCCTTCCGTCTATCGCTATGCAATTTGCAGACTCGTAGATACGAAGCTACGTCTACTGTAACATCCATTACTGACTTCGACTCTCCGGTTTGAAGATAAAATTATGGAAGTAAATGACAGATTTACATATCTTGATAGCTGTATCCATATCTTGGTGGATATGAGTGACAAGGTAAATATGAGGATCGCAAAATCTATAACAGCTTGCTTCACCCTTCGCCATTATGAAGAAATTTGGGTATCTCACTCTGTCTTACACGTCGAAGATCTCACACGCATGCAGGCATTCAACTACCGTCATTTGATAAACTTGACCAATAAAAGCTACCAACATTGGATAAGCAATCCAGACACCCGGAGACGTATTGTTGGCTTGGCCAACAACGGCTCTTAGTAAGACAAATTAATAAGGTTTCATCAATTGCGCTGGCAGGTTACGTTCCATGTCTTCTTTCAACTCGTTTGTCAAATAGAGCAATATCTTCGTATTCAGTGCCAGATTGGCATATGAATCAAGATGGGCAATTTCGACACGGCAGAAACAGCCGAAGATAAGGTAGTATAGAGTTTACGGTCACCTACGATAAAGTTTGTGTGCGCATCATAGCTCTTGATTAAAAGGCATGTGCGATATTGCGTCCAATCGACATCAGTAGCAATCTTTTTGCGGATATCAAGTTGTTGTTCGACGACTGGTGAAATACAATGGGATTGGTGTTTACTTCAAGCTTGCAAACTTGATTTAAAGAGTTGGCATAACAATAGTTTCGCGTGCACAAATTTACGATACCAGCAAAAATATCAACTTATGCTATTATCAACTGTGTTCTTCTACACCTAAAGTTTAACTTAATCTTGCATTTAAATGACTATAAATAACACTCCAGCCTTTAGTCGGACACCTGCTCAATTGAAAAAATGGTAGTTTCTGAACGTGACTTAGTTTATAGCTAAAAAAACCTGCTTTTATGAAAGACAGGCATGTTTCAGGATCCGAACTCTACACCTTGGGAGTATCGTGTGGCAATGGCCACCTTTAAGACAAATAATGAACAAAAGTCTTATCTAGGGCAGACAGTATTTCAACAGAAATTCCTCGCAGAAGCGTCCGTATAAGAATGAAGCAGTCAGCCCAATGAGAAAAGCAGACTTAGAGCTGAAGTGAACATAAATTAATTAATGTGTAAATTTGTTTTATTAAATCGATGCTCGTTGTGCGAGAAAAATTCTATATATAATTGAGTAAAATAAAGCATTTGTCGTACATTTAAAATGGCTTCTGATGGGTTGGAAACGTTGATTCAGGCATTGACTTCTCAAATGAATAATTTAACTGCAGAATTAGGCACAATTAAGGCTCGTCTGGACGATACGCTAATAATAAACACAGACGACATCCAAGTACGTGGACCATCCAACATAGGTGGACACAACAGATGGCGACCGCGCCGAAGAGGAATCAGGAGGAAATATGCCGGCGTTTTCAGCCGAATCGACGAGTTATTTCAGACCGTCATCAGAGTTTAAGCCGATGTTGGCACCACAAGATGTGGAAAGGCCACAGTTGTGGTTCGAAAAATTTGAAGCATCAGTTCGAGCCCAAGAATTTACATTGGAAGCACCTATTGTGCGTGTAGCTGTGCAGGAATTACTGGACCGGACAGTAGCAGTCCAATTGGAATTGCCGGTTGACCTCACGTATGAAGAATACAAAAGACGCGTGTTGGATCATTTCCGGGCTAGGCCTCAGGAAGTGTTCTTAGAATTATACAGCCTGAAGCCATTAATGGGTGAGATGCCCATGGATACCATGGCACGTATCAAGCGGTGGTTCTCGAATCTTACCGAGTCTTTACCAGGCTTGCAACCACATGAGGCCATCATGTTCATGCTGCTGGATCCTACTAGATACGGAGAAATATCCAGCAGCCCAGGAGGTCTTGAAGAGAGACTTCACGCTCTTCAAAGCTCGGTCATAATGACAAATAAGGTGGCAGCTGCATCTCCACGCATGGGTACAGTTACAACATCTGACAGGAGCGACATACCGTATTGGAATTCTTCGCGTCATAATAAGCAGTTCCGCGACAGAAGGCAACAGCCAGTGGCCTGGAAGCAAAGTCAGTATATAAGGACTCCGGCTCCGACGAATACGGCGTATAAGCGGCAACAAAACCCATGTACTGCCCCTCGAGAACGACCAGTGCAGTGGGGTAACAGGGTGAACAATCTCACAAATAATGGAGGGAGAGAACAAGGCACAAAAATTAATCCTTTGGTGGCTCCGACGGGTAGATCGAACGAAGACCAGCAGAACAAACCAAAAAGTGGTCCGAACCAGATGGCTTGTGAAGAAAAGGAAGTGTGGGAAACACTGCCAAATGTAAGAATTTTCATTAAAGTTAAATTTTTAGAACTCTTCAACGGACAGCCAGTAATAATGCAATTGGATACTGGAGCGGATGTGTCGGTACTACCATTGACTTGGCCATTGAACAATATAAAACCTACGAAAGCAAGTTTATGTCAGGCATCGGGCGCATCGATGGTGGCTGTGGGCGAGTGGGACACAAAGTTGTTAATAAATGAAAAGGTCTATCATATGTCTTTTGTTGTTTCGAATACGCAGACGCCCTTATTGGGACTTGATTTCATTAGAAAATGGGTTAAGACGATAGACTGTCAAAATAAACGGGTATACCTATCGCGGCCTGAAGGAATAAGATCAATAAAGTCTATAGGTAACCATAAGATTCAAGAGGAGACCAGTTGTCTGCCTGAGTGGTGGAAGAATCTTCAAAACCAATATAACAGTATATTCCAACTGCCTGATTGTAGCGAGCGTCCAGGGCCGACGGTCGACCAGTTTAAGTTATGGTTAGAACTAAATGATGGTTACGAACCACCAAAAGTATATGGTGCCCCTCCCAAGAAATTAGAAGCAGCGACTCGAGCAAACCAAGAAATGATAGAACCGTCATCATCTGTTTTTCGTGCTCCAATGGTTTATGTTACGAAAAAGGATGGTTCGCTCCGACCGGCGGCTGATTTTAGGCAATTGAACTCAGTAACCAAACCGGACCCGTATCCCATGCCGGCTCTGCGTGATCTGTTCTTACAGCTAGCGGGAGGCAAATGGTTCGCCGTGCTTGATCTTAAACAGGGATTTTGGCAAATAGGCGTGCGGTCCGAAGACCGATGGAAGTTAGCGGTACAATTACCCCAAGGTCATTTCCAATTCACCCGGGTACCATTTGGCCTTAAAAACGCACCGAAAGTGTTCCAAAGGATGATGGACTCGTTCGTGTCTGACTTAACTTGTACAACAGCTTACGTAGACGATGTTATTATATGGGCCACTACTGAACACGAATTACGTGTGAGGCTGCAGAAGATGTTGGCCAAAGCTGTAGAATGGCGATTACATTTTAATCCAGAAAAGGTACAGATAGGTCAAGAAGTGCGGTTCTTGGGGCACTTAGTCTCAGCGGACGGATGCATGCCGTTAGATTCGAATGTACAACCTATCAGGGATTATCCGGTGCCTACTACTAGAAAACAATTGCGCCGGTTTATTGGTATGGTGAATTTCTATAGACCATACCTCGCAGGGATGGCGGTTACGCAACAGCCCTTATCTCAGTTAACTAGTGCCAAGATACCATTTCGTTGGACGGAGGAGGCTCAACAAGCGTTTGTGCTATGTAAGCAGAAATTAATAGATGCAACTATTTTGACTTTCCCGGTAGGTAATATGTCAATTGTTACAGACGCGTCAGATATTGGTATAGGAGCGGTGTTACAAGCTGACGGACGTCCTGCGCAATATATAAGTCGCACACTCACTAAGGCGGAACAGAACTATACAGTCACAGAAAAGGAATTACTTGCCGTACAATGGGCGCTGCGGAAGTTTAGATATTTTGTCATCGGGGGACACGTGGACGTCTTTACCGACCACAAAGCGCTAGTGCATTGGAGATCACTAGGTATTGAGAAGAAACGTGTACATCGAGCCATTGAAGAACTAGAAGAGTACGATATATCAATTCATCATAGAGCAGGAATCGAGAATGCGGCGGCCGATGCGCTCAGCAGAATTTCCGCTGTGCGGGTTTCGCCGCTTATAAAAGTCTCTGAAGAACAGGGAAGAGATGCTACATGTCAGGAAATAGTTAATCAATTAAAAAACGGCACAGGGGTGTCTGCACCATATAAAACGTTGAGTCTACAGAACGGCCTGTTGGTGCGGAAAGAAGGACAAACAGTGCAATGGTTTGTGCCAGAATCTATAAGAACAGAATTAATGGCCTTTTGGCATGAAACGTTAGGACATCCCGGCGCTGGGCGGCTCATTGAGACATTGCAGTCACGATTGTATTGGCCTGGCATGTCCAAAGAAATTCGTAGCTATTGTCAACAGTGCACTACATGCCAACGTTGTAAACCACAAAAACGAGAAAAAGTCACGCCGATTGCTTTCAATGCCACGGCACGGAACGAGTTTCTGCATGTCGACCTGGTAGGTCCACTGCCGGTAGCTCGCGGCGGCGTGTCCTATGTGTTTTCCATGGTCGATAAGTTTACCCGATGGGTCGAGTTTGTACCACTGAAGAAGATCACAACAGAAAAGATTATAACGTGCTTAGAAGAGCGATGGCTCAGTCGATTCGGTGCACCAAAAGTTATAGTTACCGATCAAGGCGCACAGTTTGAGTCGAAAGAATTTAATCAGTGGTGCAAAGACCTTGACATAAAGCATTCCCGCACAGCCACTTATCACCCGCAAACCAATGCGACAGCTGAGCGCGCACATAGGACGATGAAAGAGGTACTGCGATGTTGGTGCCACGAGAGCCCGGGAACGTGGAGAGACAAATTACATTTGGTCGAGCGGGCCATGCGCTTTACCGTCTCAACAGCTACAGGATTCGCTCCAACGACCATGGTCTATGGAGGACACATAAGACTGCCAGGTGAACCGGTAATCCAAGGATCCCATGAGCGCTGCACCATAGCGGATATTCAGGAACGACTAAAACAGTTAACTGAATATGTAGGCGCCACACAGCGACAAGGCTATGCAAGGCAACCGACACGCACTCGCCTAAAGGTCGGCGACTATGTAATGGTAGCGAAGGTCGAGCCCATGGCACTGCAGGCTGTTAATGATGGGCCGTATCGCGTGGAGAGGGTGGACGCAGAGCACAATACTGTTTTTGTTAGCCTGCCCGATGGACCACGAGCTGTGGCACTGGATCGTTTAAGCAGAGTGCGAAAGCCGATTCCTGAGGGGGGGGAAGATGTGGCAATGGCCACCTTTAAGACAAATAATGAACAAAAAGTCTTATCTAGGGCAGACAGTATTTCAACAGAAATTCCTCGCAGAAGCGTCCGTATAAGAATGAAGCAGTCAGCCCAATGAGAAAAGCAGACTTAGAGCTGAAGTGAACATAAATTAATTAATGTGTAAATTTGTTTTATTAAATCGATGCTCGTTGTGCGAGCAAAATTCTATATATAATTGAGTAAAAATAAAGCATTTGTTGTACATTTAAAATGGCTTCTGATGGGTTAGAAACGTTGATTCAGGCATTGACTTCTCAAATGAATAATTTAACTGCAGAATTAGGCATAATTAAGGCTCGTCTAGACGATACGCTAATAATAAATACAGAAGACATCCAAGTACGTGGACCATCCAACATAGGTGGACACAACATATCGCGAAAATAATATTTTAGATCATGCACACGAACTTGATGGAAAAAATACAATTCACAAAGCGATGTACAATGCAGCACAAAGACGGTCGATTAAACATGTTGACTCTCCGTGATTTGTGTTCGCGACAGTTGTCGCTTTGCATTATCAGTTTCGCAAAGATCCGATTGATCCCCATTTCCAAGTACGCATCGATTTTGGCTTCGTTTAGGCTGGGTGTGGATTCGTCCCCGTTTTCTGAAGGCTTCAACATCGTTCATACTTACCATGAAGATTAGATTGTACTTCATTTCCAGTGGTTGGTATGAACGATGTTGAAGCCTCCAGAAAACGGGGACGAATCCGCACCCAGCCAGAAAGAAGCCAAAATCGATGCGTAATTGGAAATGCGGATCAATCGGTTCTTTGCAAAACTGATTGCACAAAGCAACAACCTGCGAACGAAAATCGCGGAGAATCAACATATGAAGCTTGCACTGCGAACCAGTAATTCAAATCATATCGATCTATCACACACCCTGTCTCATCAGGACCCACCATGTTCATCTTCAGATCACGACGGCCTTTTGATGCCCGTACATCGAAGCAAAATATACTGTTAATATTTGGCAAATATTGGATGCAGCTCCCATTTCCAGAAGAATTTCACATTCTGCATGCGATTTAAAGTCTGTAAATGTGAATTTTCTAAGAAATTATTCCCATTTTCGCCATCAATGTTTGCTTATCTTCAAAATCATGCTCCTGAATAAACGCATTTTTTTCTTTAATGGCATTGAATTTTGTGTGTTTCCCTATTTTTTATTTCACTTGAAAAAGGGAGGTAGCTAAATTTGTATAATTTGTGGCCCGGATAAATCAAATAATATTCTGTATTCTCTATCAATACAATAAAAAATTCTTATTAAATTATTGCTTAAAAAGCTTAAAAGTCAGCCTAGCATGGCTTTCTGCATAAGTTTTTTTACTCAGTTTCCTATTTACAGGCCTCATTTATTTTTATTTTTTAGAGATATGTATACAGGGAGAAAGTTGAAATACGAAAATATTTACTTATTTATGGATATCATACTAGTAGCTCGGCTAATGTGTGTCAAAACAACTGAAGTCTAATAAAAACGCATTTAGTATAAAATTATAACTAAATCACGGAATAACCGACAAAAAATCAAAATACAAGTGGGAGTACTTCTAATCCGTCTTTAGTATTGTTACGATTATCCCAAATATTACGTTAAGTTTCTTTTAAATATATATATATATATTTTTTTTTTATTGTATAGGATATTTATCCAGGTCCCTTGTGAGGCCCTTAGTTTCTTTGCCAGCTGTTGTTTTCATCAACTTTCTATCTTCGTTGTAAAAGCGTTGTATTCGCTGTCGTTCCGTCTTGCAAGTTGGCAACCAATTGATTTAACGATTCTTTCAGCATTTTACAGTTTCATATATATATATTATTATAATTTATATATTTCGTGAATACTAATCATCGCTTTACAATCATACATATATATACATTTTGGGTTTTCAATTGATTATGCTAGTGGTAACAAATCTGACTCGCTTTTACTTCTGTTTCTTGTTTTGGCTGGTTGGTAAGTGTGTATGCGTTTGTGTTTGTGTGTGTGCGTTTTTGCATGTAAAGGTCATTCTCGCTGTATTGCAAAGTGATGTCTGAGATCAAAAACATCACCAAAACAATAATGACCAGATCTCAGACATCACTTTGCAATACTGCGAAAATGACCTTTACATGCAAACAGGCACACACACAAACACAAACGCATACACACTTACCAACCAGCCAAAACAATAAATAAAAGTAAAAGCGAGTCAGATTTGTTACCACTAGCATAATCAATTGAAAATCCAGAATGTATATAAATGAATGGTTGTAGAGCGATGATTAGTATCCACAAAATAAATGCCCTTTATCCACTTTGTTATTAATGTGTTTTTTCTTCCTAATATATATATATATATATAATTTTAAATCATGTCATATAATTCCACCTATAAATAAATATAGAGAACAAATTTTTGAAAATGCATTAATACTGTTTAAGTACGCACTTCGTCTTTACTTGATGACGGAACATTGCTCCAAACTATCCTAGAATAGTTCTGAAATATCAAAAAAGATTTTCATGCTATTTTACCACAATTTTACTTAACCAGGTAATAGAGCACCCAACTTAACAAAATAACATACGAAAAGTTTTACTTTTCTTACAGAATTATTTAATGACAAGTGAAGGTTGGTTGAAATTTGCGACGGTTCGTGCGGAAGATCAGTGTGGAGCGTCAACTCTGTATTTGCGTTTGGAGATTGGCTTTTTTCAGATGCTTCGTTGCATAAATCACCGTTTTTGTTGTTAGATATACTAGAAGAGATCCGCGGAGTATGCAAGTACTGTAATGAAACAGGAGATGTTGCACACGCCTTCGGTACTACACAATCGTTAAGTGATGAATTCTGTGAAACAAGAAAAATACAAACAATTAAATTATTTGAAAACATTTACATTACTCAGATGAAAACGGTTTATAAATAATTTTAATAAAAAATTAATTGACAATACAAGTGCATCAACACGAAGACCCTTAGAATTTCAATAAAATGCCCTGCATGCTGTTTAAATCGATATAATAATATTTACATACGCCAATACACTAATATTTGGATAAAACCACAGCGAGAAAGACCTTTACATGCAAACAGGCACACACACAGACACAAACGCATACACACTCACCAATCAGCCAAACAAGAAATAGAGCCAAAACCGAATCAGATTTGTTGCCACCCAGATAATCAAATAAAAACCCAGAATGTATAAATAAAAAAGATTGCAAAACGATATTATGAAGTTAATCTCAAAATAAATGACCATTATCCATTTTGTTATTAATGTGTTTTTTCTTCCTAATTATATATATACCGTATATTCGAAGGAAATGGACATTATATATATATATATTATTATGAAAGTTATATATATACATATATATATATATAGTCTATATATATATATATATATATATATATATATATATATGATAAATAACATATGCTAGGTAATGTCACTGAAGTTCTCCATTTATACTTTCAAAATTGTATTGCCTATGTATGTATAGGTGGCGAAAGCTGCAAGCAGTTAATGTTCGTGACTGCATAGAAAATGTGCAGCCGACATTTCCAGTCAAGTTTAATGTATGCGAGTTTGCTAGAAGTGTGAGCCGCATATCCAACTTTGATTTCCATATATATTCACTGCGGTTTGATCCTCGATAGTCAGTTTGCCGTCGTACTCTGATGATGATCGTGGAAGGTCGAAACGCGTCAGTGCGTTGCGGCTGGCGGTAGTTTTGTTATGTTGTTCGACGACTGGTTAAATACAATGGGATTGGTGCTTACTTCAAGCTCGCAAACGTGATATAAAGCATTGTTACCACCACCCGCGCAATCAATTATTATTAAATTGTATTGCCTATATATGTATGTGGCGAAAGCTACAATCAGTTAATGTTCGTGACTGCATAGAAATTGTGCAGCCGACATTTCCAGTCAAGTTCAATGTATGCAGCTGCTAGAGGTGAGAGCCGCATATCTAACTTTGATTTCCATATGTATTCAATGCGGTTTGATCCTCGATAGTCAGTTTGCCGTCGTACTCTGATGATGATCATGGAAGGTCGAAACGCGTCAGTGCGTTGCGGCTGGCGGTAGTAGTGTTATGCCGTTCGACGCCTGGTTAAATACAATGGGATTGGTGTTTACTTCAAGCTCGCAAACTTGATTTAATATATATATATATATATATATAT